>APFE031443981.1:105725-117103 GCA_000404065.3 Pinus taeda
TGCTAACTCCTTTAGTAGACTCGGGCCTATTTCTCTGTGTAACTCCTCATACAAAATCACAACAAAAATTTAGGAAAATAGAATAAAAGTATTGCTTCAAAAAATAATATCATAAAAACAAGGAGGATTTGTCCCAAAAAGATAAATCCTTGACAACATTCTAATAGTGCAGGAAGCTTTGCACTCTAGCCTTATGAAAAAAGAAAAATGAATGATTATCAAGTTCGACATCACTAATGCATTTGATAGGGTCAACCTAGGTTTTCTTGTTGTTGTCCTACAGAGATTTGGTTTCTCAAAAAAGGCAATAGATATAATAAAATCATGTATTGTGGGTCATTGGATTGCACCTTTGGTCAATGGAAGGCTAAGATAATATTTTTAGAGCTCAAGGGGGCTTCGCCAAGGTTATCCTCTCTCTCCTTTCTTATATATTATAATGGTGGACTCACTGAGTAGAAGTATTGAGAAATGCAAACAAGATAGGACTATCATGGGATTCTCAATCTCTCCTAAAGTTAAAAGCATAAACCACTACCTATTTGGTCATGGGAGGGGCCTCTTACATAATGGCAAGAAGAATTAAAAAGGTACTAAACAATATTTTGGAAGCCTCTGGAGGACTACTAAATAATCAAAAATGCAGAATCTTTGGATGGAACACACCCTCTAGCACTCTCCAAAAAATCTTAGAAATTATGGAAATCCCATTTCAAGAAAAATGGAGTCATTTCCAATATCTTGGACTCCTAATCTCAAAATAAAATTTGAAGACCGAAATACGGAATAAGTACATTGACAAAATGAAACAAAAATTGCATAATTGGGGTATGATCTGGCTCAATATGGCAAGAAGGGTGGTACTAATTAAGGCTCTACTCACAACTCTCCTAATTTACCAGTATGCAGCAATACTAGCCCCGGCAAGTATACACAAACAAATTGAGCAAGTAATCGGGGAGTTCCTATGGAAAGGAGGTAAATTGGAGACAAAGAAGCACAACCTTGTGAAATGGGATGAAGTAACTCTGCCATATGAGAAAGGTGGGTTGGCAATAAGACTCTCAAGGATAATGAACTTGGCTATAGGAGCAAAAATAACATGGATATTTATAACAAGAGAGAGAAGCTCGTGGAAGCAAATCCTGGAAGCAAAATACATGAACCACAATAGAACACTCTTATTGAGAAAATGTTATCCGATCAGGCCCTTCTCCTAGAACTATAATCTTATTAAAAAATTTGTTTCCCTCATTAGAGAAAACTCTTCTAAGATCCTTGGTAATGGTAAACTCATCAAAATATGGAAGGATAGAATAATGGGAAATCAGCCTATAGCCTGCCAAGAAAATCTTCAGGATCAGAGAAGATGGATGAAAACAAAATGAATCATTACTCTGGATGACATATCTCTTTGGAGAGATGGAGAATGGGGAGATTGGAGGATTCTCAACCTCCCTCGTGGCCTTATCCCTCAATGGAAGTCCCTAATCTCAAATCTTAAGGGGGATGCTCCACGAAGTCTAGACTCAAAAGATTCCCTTTGATGGGATCCCGATGGAGTGGATTTCTTAGTCAAATATGGATATGCTACTTTATGTCAGTATGGAAATCGAGACTGGGATCGCTAGAGGGAGGAATGGAAAATTGAAACACTGCCAAAAATCAAAGTTTTCATGTGGACGCTACTCAAAGGAAAAATACTAACAGTTGATAATCTTAAAAATAAAGGATATGAAGGCCTATCACATTGTGCTATGTGTAAAGGAAGTGAAGAAAATATTCAGCATCTTTTTGTGGGTTGCCCCTTTGCTAGTGCTTACTAGAAAGGGTTTGTTAGTCCCTTGGAGGTTAGTATTCTACAATCGATGCCTTTACATGAACTTCTATCAACCTGGGGAAAAAAATATCCATATTCCTTCAAAAATAAAGAAACGGAAAAAAGATATTGGTTAAGTTTACCCTCATTTATGTGCTGGCAGATTTGGCTAGCAAGAAACCAAAGGATCTTTAAAGACCACACCCCAAAAACCAGAACAGTCCTGGCTAAAAATTGGAGCATGTCGCCTGAATTCATCAACTCTAAAGGAGTTAAAGAAATATATGTCAAACACATACAACACGAGGAAAGAGTCTGGACTGAATTCGCGATGAGCAAGCAACAAAAAATACACATCAGCAAATCTCCTAATAGCATGCAGAATTGGAAAAACAAAATTAAAAAAAACATGGATAGAAAATTTAAATAGGCCCTGCTTATTGTTTGATGGTGCTTCTAAGTCCAACCCAGACAAGGCTAGAGCGGGAGGTGTTCTTTTTTACCCAAGAGGGAAAAATCCTATTACTTATGAATGGGGATTAGGAGAACTATCCAACAACAGGGCATAAGCATATGGCCTCCTCTTGGAAATGGAAATATTAATGCAAAAAAGTATGAAGAATCTGGTCATAATGGGGGACTCTTCAATAATAATCCAATTGATGGTGGAAAGCAGAAGCTCCAAGAACAAGGCCCTGAGACAAATAACAAAAAGGGTGGGAAAAAAATTGTAGTTTCTAGGTGAAATCCCCTTCAAGCATATCGTTAGAGAAAATAATCGTACCACTGACATGCAGGCGAATCTGATTGTCAACTGTCCTGTGGGAGAATCTATAATTGATAATGTGATTGCTCATAAACTAATTCCATAGGACCTCTCGCCTCAATGTGCATAGAATAGCAATCAAAGAGAGAACATCAAGGTGGGCAACAATCACTTCAGCTCGAATGGTTAGACCTTAGAAGATCAGGAAATCCAAGTAAATCCCCAAGAACAGACATGATATTCATTCTACAGCTATCAAGCGAACTACAACTACTCAAGCTTCCCGTGGCATGCTAATGTTCTCTTCCTTGATGTGGCAAGCTGCGTAGCAATATATTCCCCCCCTCCGTTCATCTTATTTTATCTCTGCCATCTTCGCTCTCCCTTTCCTTCCCCTCTATCTTAGAAATTGTAATCCTTTTTCTGTATATGTCGATGCGCCCCTTTGGGGATTGAGATTATCTTCTTTGTTTTAGCCTCGTCTGTTTCATTCGCGTAGCTCTGGGGGTTGTTTTCTAGATCCTATTGCCTTCGTATATCTCTAGTGGCCCCCACCTTCACACAACTATGGAGGCGGCTTTGAACATTTTGCCTTCGCGCAACTCTGGAGGCAACTTCAAATATTTTTCCTTTGTGAAACTCTTGTTACCCTTGCCACCATGCAGATCTGGTGGCCCTCCCCTCCTAGATTCTTTAGCTTTCACGCAACTCTTGTGGATTCTTATTCCGGAGCCTGGTTCCCTCTCTATGGTAGTTGTGGGTCTTCGTGGGACTGTCTAGAGGTTGCTTTTGTTTCTTCTCTTTGTCTCTTATTTCCCCTTTTATTCTCTGTTGGTTCGGTCACCTTTTTCCTTAAGAAAAAATGGAATGAAACCCGCTTGCAGGTATTCCAAAGTGCGAAAACTGCATAGTTTCTCGAGCTAACAAATTCATGATTGAGCAGGTCAGAGAAATGGTCAAAGACTACAAATTTGAAGCAAAATATGAGAATTCCTTCCTAAAGAGGCAAATGGAAGAGAAGAGGAAAAAAATGTTTGTGCTAAAACAAAATTGTAGGCATTTGGAGGAAACGATCAATTATCTGAAGAGCTTACTTATTAATCAGACAAGAGAAAATTCTAACATTCAAAGCAACAAGAATTGGCCCTAGCCCCATCAAGAACCCTCACTCAACAAAAATTAATTGTAAATGCCTCATTCTTCTCTTTTCTACAAAGTCTTTCCGTTACTAGTTTTTTATGTTATGTAGATGTAAATTGTTGTTGAATCAATATGTAAGTATTTATAAGGATAGTGCAGTTAGTAAGCTCAGAAACAAAAGGGGAAGAACTTGGAAGATAGGGATTGTTTGCCCTCTATTTCTCTTCTAGGATGCCTTCTCCCATTTTGGCTTGATGTAATGGGAGCATGTCTCCCTCCTTTTCTTTTTTTGGAATAGAAATCCAATAACCAACTTTGTTTAAAAAAAAAAAAAAAAAAAAAACAACATAAATATTGGTAAATATGCTTATTTACATATAATTTCTATCCATTTTTAGTATAAAAATTTGACTATTATAATGTAGCTGTTAGTAATTATATTTAATTAATCCAAATTTCTATTAAAATTAAAGTTGGAACTTCAACTATATAAATTCATAAAATCTATATAAAATTTTAACAAAATCTGCATAAATTGTAGGGTTAGTAAAAGGTGGTGAGAAATCTTATTAGTTAAGTGAATGTGCTAAATTATGCCAATAAACCATCCCAAGTCAACTAAAAGGATAACGTAATTACCCATTCAGAGTCAACTAAAAGGTTGGAGTCAATAAAAAGTTTGGGATATTTACTCTTTTCAATGAAATATTTTTCTTTGCACTATAAAGTCTTAAACACTTTAGAATTTAGCATGTAGATTATGTTCAAACCTGAGTTTTATTTGCCCTGATTATGTAGATACATGCACTGGGGTACTATGACATCTACCATGTTACAACTAAATAACACTGACATGACACCAAAAATGAAAATACTATAACTCGGATTTCAATCAAATTTATACTTATAAATAATAAATAAATTGTGTGCTCCATTTCCTCACCAAGACCAAGATAACGGTTAAATCTGTTATACTTTACAACAAATTAACACCACCTCCAAATGTATGTTCTTCTAGGAAATATTAATGGTGGGGAAGTTGTTCATATCGAGTGGTTCACATAACTTAACCGAGTCGAACCCAAAAGCACCAACAAATTATGAGTATTTTTCTCGCTTTTATTCACCTCTAATCATTTTGAATTTTCAACGAAAATGTTCTAGGTCCTAAATAAACCATCCATATTTCAGAAAGAGATGAGAGCTAACGGGCCAGCGGCCATATCTTATAAAAAAATCGGATGTTAGTTTAATTAATAAATGATTTTTTTTAATATTTTTTTTTCAATTTTGTTTAAAAAAATCATTAGAAATTATTTTACTGGATTTTGGTCCAAAAAAATTCATTTTATCTATTATTTAAATTATATTTTTGTTTGATTGTTTTGAGGTGATTTGTCACCTTTATCTATCAAT
This sequence comes from Pinus taeda, assembly GCA_000404065.3. NCBI lineage: Eukaryota > Viridiplantae > Streptophyta > Pinopsida > Pinales > Pinaceae > Pinus > Pinus taeda. The sequence goes on from APFE031443981.1 coordinate 110,867, forward strand.
GTGTCAATCAATTGTTCCTCTTTAGACATGGAATTTGTCTTGGTAAAATAAATGGGTAATGTTGACCAATCAAAGAATAAATGGGTAATGTTGGCCAATCAAAGAATAAGATGAGTGATGTTGGCCAATCAAAGAATGAGTTTGTTATATATAAGTATAGATTCATTTTAATCAAAGATCTAGTAAGAATCTAGAAAGATCAAATCTCTTGACGTGCAAACAACCTTTAAAATACAAAACTTTATAAAAAGTTTGCACTTCTCAAAACTATATATATTAATATATATATATAATTATATATATTTATATAACGTGTTTTAAATTGTATTTTTGAATGTATGAAATGGATTCACGTGTTTTAAATTGTATTTTTGAATGTATGAAATGGATTCAACATCTTCAAAATTTATTTACGCATAAAATAGTGAGGTTAATGTAAAATGTTTTAACTATAAAAAAAATTAAAAAATTACATCCAAATATTTTAATTATGGTTGAGAGTGACAATGAAATATTTTTACCACTTCTCCTTGGTATGGCCATTGAGAATGATATTTTTTATGTTTTATAATATTTTTAATTAAACAACTCCAAGGGCTTTTGGATAGACAGTGATTGGGTGCTTTGTTAAAGCACTCCTTGATGTGAAGTCACTGGTTCAATTCCCTGCCCTGATTGAGGTGATATATTGGGCATGATGAAAATGTAGTCCCACCAAGCTTACAAAAAAAATTAAACAAACCAAACATGTGTAGTCCCACCAAGCTTACAAAAAAAATTAAACAAACCAAACATGTATATTCCAAATTGAAGATATACCAAATTACACATCTCCTTTGTACTAAAGTATAGAATAAGCCTCTCAACTTAAAAACTAAATAATATGTTTGAGTTGTGAAAAAAAAAATCAATTTTATAATAAATAATTTTTTATTTCACAAATTTTAATAAAAATCTTTAAAAAATTAAGCGTTACATAAATTAAGTATTATCTTTTTATTATAAATTTGATGAGATTTAAATAAAATTTTAGAGATATACATAGTTTTATCATGGTCCATAAAATTATATCTTTATAATAAAAAATTAATTTATTATCAAAAATTTAACTAGATTTTGAATTAATAAAATATATATATTGTATAGCATAAAATTAATATAACATTAATTAATTTTATAACTTTTATCCATTTTAAACTAATTATATTATTATTATTTTTTGTTTACCATTTTTATCCATTAAAAAATCAAACTATTTAAAAACTCTGGACTATCAAATATTTTAGTAAATAAAAGAAAATTTGTAAAAAGATTAGATAGCTACATAAACTAATCCCCATTGCATTCGTTAAAGTGTAGTTTATGATTACCATGGTCCATCCTCGATGCAATATATACAACGGGTATATGTCATACGGATACATACATTGTAATATGTATACACATGGCCAATATAGACAGTTCTCTCCTCAATTGGTCTAAAGGGGTATGCATGAGATCTTATTCGATAGTTATTTAGAAAAAAAAAAATTGATATAATGCAAAGACAAGAAATAAAGTGTTGATGGTTCGAGATAGGTACCTAACATATATTCAACGAGAGTATATATATGTAATCTCCTCCTACCCAAATAAGACAAAGTCACAGTGGCAAACATTGATAAGTATTTTTTCCCACAAAATCAAGCCCCTCACCTCATCCACCTTTCACAATTAATAAGGTGTGGCACATCTCTATGTGGGAGGCTCTACTTTAGAAAATCCCCAAAGTTGCACATCATAAGAGTTTTGATCTTGGGTGGTTATGTGAGGTTCCCCGTGGTACCCATGGTGACACATCCCTTTTCAATTTCAAAAGTACAATTTATTTGAAAGCATGGGATTAACCAGCATTTAAAGGTTTAAAATCAATTTTAAAATTGAAAAATGATGCTTCCAACATCACTCCCATTTTTCAGTATCATAATTGCTAATTTTTCAGAATCAATGACATTGACAATGGTATCTTTACGACCAAAATTTTGAAATCAACTACTTGTTTTTTTCAATCTTAAAATTATGATATTTTTTAAGCAACAGTATAAAAGCCTAACCTTGTTAGAATAAAATCATAATCTAGGGAGAGAGTGGAGATGGGAGGCTATTTCGAGAATCACCCCACCCTATTATCATTAAAGGTTTCTCCAAGATCACACATCCAATGACTTCAATGAAAATTAAAGGAATAAAAATTGAATAGTACCAATTGCAAATAAAGTTTCCGTGACTTGAAGGAATTATTAACTAGTGCACCTATATTAAAGATTGTCGATCCAAATGAAGATTTTGTTATGTGTGTAGATGCATGTAAGGAATGAATTGGTGTAATTCTTACCCAAGGTGGGCATGTCATTTGCTATGAATCTAGGAAACTCAAATAACATGAAAGTAAGTATGCTTCCCATGATTTGGGGTTTGCAACTATTGTTCATGCATTGAAAATGTGGAGACATTATCTTAGGGGTAAAAAATCAAGTTGAGAATAGCCCATAGCGGTCTGATATATTTGTTTGAACAGTAAACACTAAATCCAAAACATACTAGATGGTTCGAATTCCTTAGGAAATATCACAATGACATCAAGCACATTAAAAGAAAAGAGAAGAAAGTGGTTGATGCACTAAGTAGCAGGATGCATGAGATGCATGCTACAACCATTATTGTATATATTTTAGATTCAAAAAGAAAAAATTTACTATAAACCAACATTATGTGCGAGTTAAAGAAAGATTACAACAACATAATATGTAGTTGAAATTTAAAGATTACAAGTTGAAATAGAATGGAAATATCTTATACAAGGATGAAGTTTATGTTCCTAATTCTCAAGAATTGAGATATTTAGTGTTGAAAGAGGCACACAATGTTTCATATGCTACACATTAAGGGTGCCAAGAAACAATTGACCGTGTAAGAGGGCAGTGTTTTTGGCCTAGAATGAAGAAAGATGTGGGTGATTAAATAACCAAATGGATGGAATGTTAAAAGGAAAACGATGATCATAAACATCTAATGGAATTGCTACAATCATTATTTGTTTCTGAATAGAAATGATAGATTGTTGCTATAGATTGCATTACCAAGCTACCCATAATAGAAAGACAATGCATGATTCCATCATGTTTGTGGTGGAAAATCATATAGAGGTTGCACATTTTTCCCTAGTCAAGATGACTCATAAGGAAGCCAATATTGCAAAGATTTATAAATTTCTAAGCTACATGGTGTGCCCAAGGAAATAGTGTTTGATAGAGATCCCAAATTTACTTTCAATTTTTGGAAAGAGTTTTTTAAAGGATTTTGGACAAATCTAAATTTTAGGACAACATATCACGTAGATATAGATGGGTGGACAAAGAGAATCATCCAAATAATTGAAGATATTTTGTGGATGTACGTAAGCAACAATCCTTCCAAGTGGAAAGCCTATCATCATTTAGGTGAATTTGCTTATAATAATGGGTATCAAACATAATTGAAGATGACTCATTTGAAGCCTTATATGGTAGAAAATGCAACATGCTAGGGAGTTGTGATGACCTAGTAGATGGAGTTGTTTATGGACTAGAGTTACTCAAATAAATAGAAGAGAAAAAAAAATGTTAAAAGTTGCGCAAGATAGGAAGAAAAGCTATGAAGACAAAGGAAAAACACACAAGAAATTCTAAGTGGGAAACCATGTATTTCTAAAAGTAAAGGGTAAAAAGAGCTCATTAAAATTAGGAAGCTATCCAAAATTGATCAGAATATTTTGTGGTCCATTTGCAGTACTAGAGAAAATAGAACCTATCGCATAAATGCTTGCATTTTATAAATCCATGTGTAATAATTATGGGTTTCTTGTGTCTTTGTTTAAAATGTGTGTGCTTGATCATAAGCATGTGATTGATTGGATAATAATCTAACCAGAGCATAAAGGGGACTTTCAGGTGGAGACGTTGCACATCCTAGACCAAAAATTTAAAGTACTCAAGAATTAAGCTATTGGATTGGTAAAGGTTTAGTGGATCGACAGTATTCTTGAAGTGGCACTACATGAGAGCATTAGAGGCCATGTAGGAGGATTGCCCATAGATTTTTGCATATTTTGAGGAAATGTGAATGTAAAATTTTTGCATAAATGTGTAAAGATTTCATTTTTGTAACTAGAGTTCATAGAGCCACAAATATATCACTTCCTATTATTTGTGCTAGATCCCTGTAATGGAAGTGGGACAACCTAAGGGACTACAAAATAAAGAAGAGGGGCACATTTTCATGCGTTGTGTGGGTTAAGGAAATGCGAGTTTACTCGTTGGAATTGTAGTGGGAGTCATTAAATTGTAACATTCTTGAGTATTTCTATGTAAAATTTATGTATGTATACATCATTGTACTCCAAAAGGTAATGTGTATTGAGGATAGTGCAAAAACAATGCTCGGGGGGTAAGGGATGTAACACCCTAGTTTTGACCTTCATATTAGCAATGTATATTTTTAATTATGAAGAAGGGTTGAGGGATATGTGATGTAATATGTAAATATTGTGCATTCAAAATAATGAAATAAAATACATCACTAGTTATAGATGATTAAGGACAAAGTCATGGGGGGCACATGATTCCACAAGGGAGAAGCTTAAAGGTGGTGTTGCGCACATCCAAGTGAAATTCCACATGCCTAAGAATCCCATGCCATTTTTTATATCATTTTCTATTTACCATATACCCTTCTTTGAATTATAAAAACAAACCAAAAAATGCATGTGAGAGGCTGGTAAAAGAGTCATCTCATCATGTTATTCAAGCATGGGATAAGTACACTCATGATGTGAGTTGTATCATTAAATGTAAGTAAGGGGTGGGTGAAAGATATTTATCACCTAGTTATGACAACATGGGATGAGTAAAACCAACTTGGGGAATTGTGGGAGTCAAATAACATGCATGGGAACACTATGAAACAAAATTCAAGTAGAGTTGGGATGCATATTTTACAATTTGGGGAGAAGAGTGAAAAAACAATTCCAATGTTGGAAAAAAGAAAGTAGTCAAGTTGTGTGTTAAACAAAGCTTGCTAGATCTGGGTTTTATGCTAAGAACTAGTTTTTCATCCCTTTGAGAAGTTATCCTTGAAACATTACCCAAGATCATGGGATAATGTTTCTCTGAGTACTCATATTATAGCTAGACCCGCAATAGAGATATTCCTAACCATTTAATGATGGAGCCCTAGAGGAGATGGATATTTTCTAAGGAACTATAGTGCTAAAAAGTAAATCTCATCCCTTGAGTTATGCAAACTAATGGTGAAGAGAGTTGGGCAATTGGAATTTCTATAAGAGTCACATCACTGTGAATTTATTGGGTATTAGGTTATTTTCATGGATTATAAACACCTATTGGAGTTTGTCCATCTTTGTAGACTCATAGACCTAACTTTGAGGTGGCCTTATGTATAGATAATTGGTGCAACAATGCCTATGGTTGGGAAAAATGTCCAATGTCTACAATTGGTTGTGTGAAATGTTTATAGAGATATGTGTTCTTGCCACTATGTTTATTTGTTGTTTAATGATGTGTTAAATTGTTGCATTTAATTTTGAGTATGTGTTCTTAAATGTTTTGTATGCTTAAATGGTCTACATATGTAAATGTTTGTTTTTTTATTTGCATGAGACTGTTCATCATTTTACGTGATGCATTTTAAAAGGGTATTCGAGTTTTATTATGTTAGTTTGGTAGTAAGATGGCTCAACACTAGAGTTTTGTATGTTATAACCTTTATTCAAATCACAAAATAAATCCTTCAAGAAGCGAATAAAGGGTTTGTTGTCCCCTTAACCCTCATAGCAGTAATAGGAGGTCATCAAGAAATTGCTTTTAGTAGTGCAAAGATTTATCTATGGGTGTTAAAATAGGGAAGATGGTAGTAAAATGGGCCATAACTTTACCTAACAAGTGGATGTGGTGCTAAGTTTATGAAGAACACCAATATTGAAATGATCCTTTTACCAAGTGAGAAAGTATACAAATTTCTCCATATACACAACTCAAAAAAGTTGAAGGTTGCATAAGAATGTAGATCTAATGAAGGATGCATGATAGAAACCCTTAAGTACATTAGATCTAGGCCTTATTCATACCGAGTTTAGTGGTCTAAAATATAATAAGGATAAGAGATAATAAACCCTTAATATGACTATATCTAAAAGTCATA
>APFE031443981.1:117113-158643 GCA_000404065.3 Pinus taeda
TTTTAAATTGTATTTTTGAATGTATGAAATGGATTCACGTGTTTTAAATTGTATTTTTGAATGTATGAAATGGATTCAACATCTTCAAAATTTATTTACGCATAAAATAGTGAGGTTAATGTAAAATGTTTTAACTATAAAAAAAATTAAAAAATTACATCCAAATATTTTAATTATGGTTGAGAGTGACAATGAAATATTTTTACCACTTCTCCTTGGTTTTTGATATTTATTTTATGTTTTATAATATTTTTAATTAAACAACTCCAAGGGCTTTTGGATAGACAGTGATTGGGTGCTTTGTTAAAGCACTCCTTGATGTGAAGTCACTGGTTCAATTCCCTGCCCTGATTGAGGTGATATATTGGGCATGATGAAAATGTAGTCCCACCAAGCTTACAAAAAAAATTAAACAAACCAAACATGTGTAGTCCCACCAAGCTTACAAAAAAAATTAAACAAACCAAACATGTATATTCCAAATTGAAGATATACCAAATTACACATCTCCTTTGTACTAAAGTATAGAATAAGCCTCTCAACTTAAAAACTAAATAATATGTTTGAGTTGTGAAAAAAAAAATCAATTTTATAATAAATAATTTTTTATTTCACAATTTTAATAAAAATCTTTAAAAAATTAAGCGTTACATAAATTAAGTATTATCTTTTTATTATAAATTTGATGAGATTTAAATAAAATTTTAGAGATATACATAGTTTTATCATGGTCCATAAAATTATATCTTTATAATAAAAAATTAATTTATTATCAAAAATTTAACTAGATTTTGAATTATATAAATATTTATATATTGTATAGCATAAAATTAATATAACATTAATTAATTTTATAACTTTTATCCATTTTAAACTAATTATATTATTATTATTTTTTGTTTACCATTTTTATCCATTAAAAAATCAAACTATTTAAAAACTCTGGACTATCAAATATTTTAGTAAATAAAAGAAAATTTGTAAAAAGATTAGATAGCTACATAAACTAATCCCCATTGCATTCGTTAAAGTGTAGTTTATGATTACCATGGTCCATCCTCGATGCAATATATACAACGGGTATATGTCATACGGATACATACATTGTAATATGTATACACATGGCCAATATAGACAGTTCTCTCCTCAATTGGTCTAAAGGGGTATGCATGAGATCTTATTCGATAGTTATTTAGAAAAAAAAAAATTGATATAATGCAAAGACAAGAAATAAAGTGTTGATGGTTCGAGATAGGTACCTAACATATATTCAACGAGAGTATATATATGTAATCTCCTCCTACCCAAATAAGACAAAGTCACAGTGGCAAACATTGATAAGTATTTTTTCCCACAAAATCAAGCCCCTCACCTCATCCACCTTTCACAATTAATAAGGTGTGGCACATCTCTATGTGGGAGGCTCTACTTTAGAAAATCCCCAAAGTTGCACATCATAAGAGTTTTGATCTTGGGTGGTTATGTGAGGTTCCCCGTGGTACCCATGGTGACACATCCCTTTTCAATTTCAAAAGTACAATTTATTTGAAAGCATGGGATTAACCAGCATTTAAAGGTTTAAAATCAATTTTAAAATTGAAAAATGATGCTTCCAACATCACTCCCATTTTTCAGTATCATAATTGCTAATTTTTCAGAATCAATGACATTGACAATGGTATCTTTACGACCAAAATTTTGAAATCAACTACTTGTTTTTTTCAATCTTAAAATTATGATATTTTTTAAGCAACAGTATAAAAGCCTAACCTTGTTAGAATAAAATCATAATCTAGGGAGAGAGTGGAGATGGGAGGCTATTTCGAGAATCACCCCACCCTATTATCATTAAAGGTTTCTCCAAGATCACACATCCAATGACTTCAATGAAAATTAAAGGAATAAAAATTGAATAGTACCAATTGCAAATAAAGTTTCCGTGACTTGAAGGAATTATTAACTAGTGCACCTATATTAAAGATTGTCGATCCAAATGAAGATTTTGTTATGTGTGTAGATGCATGTAAGGAATGAATTGGTGTAATTCTTACCCAAGGTGGGCATGTCATTTGCTATGAATCTAGGAAACTCAAATAACATGAAAGTAAGTATGCTTCCCATGATTTGGGGTTTGCAACTATTGTTCATGCATTGAAAATGTGGAGACATTATCTTAGGGGTAAAAAATCAAGTTGAGAATAGCCCATAGCGGTCTGATATATTTGTTTGAACAGTAAACACTAAATCCAAAACATACTAGATGGTTCGAATTCCTTAGGAAATATCACAATGACATCAAGCACATTAAAAGAAAAGAGAAGAAAGTGGTTGATGCACTAAGTAGCAGGATGCATGAGATGCATGCTACAACCATTATTGTATATATTTTAGATTCAAAAAGAAAAAATTTACTATAAACCAACATTATGTGCGAGTTAAAGAAAGATTACAACAACATAATATGTAGTTGAAATTTAAAGATTACAAGTTGAAATAGAATGGAAATATCTTATACAAGGATGAAGTTTATGTTCCTAATTCTCAAGAATTGAGATATTTAGTGTTGAAAGAGGCACACAATGTTTCATATGCTACACATTAAGGGTGCCAAGAAACAATTGACCGTGTAAGAGGGCAGTGTTTTTGGCCTAGAATGAAGAAAGATGTGGGTGATTAAATAACCAAATGGATGGAATGTTAAAAGGAAAACGATGATCATAAACATCTAATGGAATTGCTACAATCATTATTTGTTTCTGAATAGAAATGATAGATTGTTGCTATAGATTGCATTACCAAGCTACCCATAATAGAAAGACAATGCATGATTCCATCATGTTTGTGGTGGAAAATCATATAGAGGTTGCACATTTTTCCCTAGTCAAGATGACTCATAAGGAAGCCAATATTGCAAAGATTTATAAATTTCTAAGCTACATGGTGTGCCCAAGGAAATAGTGTTTGATAGAGATCCCAAATTTACTTTCAATTTTTGGAAAGAGTTTTTTAAAGGATTTTGGACAAATCTAAATTTTAGGACAACATATCACGTAGATATAGATGGGTGGACAAAGAGAATCATCCAAATAATTGAAGATATTTTGTGGATGTACGTAAGCAACAATCCTTCCAAGTGGAAAGCCTATCATCATTTAGGTGAATTTGCTTATAATAATGGGTATCAAACATAATTGAAGATGACTCATTTGAAGCCTTATATGGTAGAAAATGCAACATGCTAGGGAGTTGTGATGACCTAGTAGATGGAGTTGTTTATGGACTAGAGTTACTCAAATAAATAGAAGAGAAAAAAAAATGTTAAAAGTTGCGCAAGATAGGAAGAAAAGCTATGAAGACAAAGGAAAAACACACAAGAAATTCTAAGTGGGAAACCATGTATTTCTAAAAGTAAAGGGTAAAAAGAGCTCATTAAAATTAGGAAGCTATCCAAAATTGATCAGAATATTTTGTGGTCCATTTGCAGTACTAGAGAAAATAGAACCTATCGCATAAATGCTTGCATTTTATAAATCCATGTGTAATAATTATGGGTTTCTTGTGTCTTTGTTTAAAATGTGTGTGCTTGATCATAAGCATGTGATTGATTGGATAATAATCTAACCAGAGCATAAAGGGGACTTTCAGGTGGAGACGTTGCACATCCTAGACCAAAAATTTAAAGTACTCAAGAATTAAGCTATTGGATTGGTAAAGGTTTAGTGGATCGACAGTATTCTTGAAGTGGCACTACATGAGAGCATTAGAGGCCATGTAGGAGGATTGCCCATAGATTTTTGCATATTTTGAGGAAATGTGAATGTAAAATTTTTGCATAAATGTGTAAAGATTTCATTTTTGTAACTAGAGTTCATAGAGCCACAAATATATCACTTCCTATTATTTGTGCTAGATCCCTGTAATGGAAGTGGGACAACCTAAGGGACTACAAAATAAAGAAGAGGGGCACATTTTCATGCGTTGTGTGGGTTAAGGAAATGCGAGTTTACTCGTTGGAATTGTAGTGGGAGTCATTAAATTGTAACATTCTTGAGTATTTCTATGTAAAATTTATGTATGTATACATCATTGTACTCCAAAAGGTAATGTGTATTGAGGATAGTGCAAAAACAATGCTCGGGGGGTAAGGGATGTAACACCCTAGTTTTGACCTTCATATTAGCAATGTATATTTTTAATTATGAAGAAGGGTTGAGGGATATGTGATGTAATATGTAAATATTGTGCATTCAAAATAATGAAATAAAATACATCACTAGTTATAGATGATTAAGGACAAAGTCATGGGGGGCACATGATTCCACAAGGGAGAAGCTTAAAGGTGGTGTTGCGCACATCCAAGTGAAATTCCACATGCCTAAGAATCCCATGCCATTTTTTATATCATTTTCTATTTACCATATACCCTTCTTTGAATTATAAAAACAAACCAAAAAATGCATGTGAGAGGCTGGTAAAAGAGTCATCTCATCATGTTATTCAAGCATGGGATAAGTACACTCATGATGTGAGTTGTATCATTAAATGTAAGTAAGGGGTGGGTGAAAGATATTTATCACCTAGTTATGACAACATGGGATGAGTAAAACCAACTTGGGGAATTGTGGGAGTCAAATAACATGCATGGGAACACTATGAAACAAAATTCAAGTAGAGTTGGGATGCATATTTTACAATTTGGGGAGAAGAGTGAAAAAACAATTCCAATGTTGGAAAAAAGAAAGTAGTCAAGTTGTGTGTTAAACAAAGCTTGCTAGATCTGGGTTTTATGCTAAGAACTAGTTTTTCATCCCTTTGAGAAGTTATCCTTGAAACATTACCCAAGATCATGGGATAATGTTTCTCTGAGTACTCATATTATAGCTAGACCCGCAATAGAGATATTCCTAACCATTTAATGATGGAGCCCTAGAGGAGATGGATATTTTCTAAGGAACTATAGTGCTAAAAAGTAAATCTCATCCCTTGAGTTATGCAAACTAATGGTGAAGAGAGTTGGGCAATTGGAATTTCTATAAGAGTCACATCACTGTGAATTTATTGGGTATTAGGTTATTTTCATGGATTATAAACACCTATTGGAGTTTGTCCATCTTTGTAGACTCATAGACCTAACTTTGAGGTGGCCTTATGTATAGATAATTGGTGCAACAATGCCTATGGTTGGGAAAAATGTCCAATGTCTACAATTGGTTGTGTGAAATGTTTATAGAGATATGTGTTCTTGCCACTATGTTTATTTGTTGTTTAATGATGTGTTAAATTGTTGCATTTAATTTTGAGTATGTGTTCTTAAATGTTTTGTATGCTTAAATGGTCTACATATGTAAATGTTTGTTTTTTTATTTGCATGAGACTGTTCATCATTTTACGTGATGCATTTTAAAAGGGTATTCGAGTTTTATTATGTTAGTTTGGTAGTAAGATGGCTCAACACTAGAGTTTTGTATGTTATAACCTTTATTCAAATCACAAAATAAATCCTTCAAGAAGCGAATAAAGGGTTTGTTGTCCCCTTAACCCTCATAGCAGTAATAGGAGGTCATCAAGAAATTGCTTTTAGTAGTGCAAAGATTTATCTATGGGTGTTAAAATAGGGAAGATGGTAGTAAAATGGGCCATAACTTTACCTAACAAGTGGATGTGGTGCTAAGTTTATGAAGAACACCAATATTGAAATGATCCTTTTACCAAGTGAGAAAGTATACAAATTTCTCCATATACACAACTCAAAAAAGTTGAAGGTTGCATAAGAATGTAGATCTAATGAAGGATGCATGATAGAAACCCTTAAGTACATTAGATCTAGGCCTTATTCATACCGAGTTTAGTGGTCTAAAATATAATAAGGATAAGAGATAATAAACCCTTAATATGACTATATCTAAAAGTCATATTCATCGCTAGGCTCTAATACCAAATAAGTAAATATGAGAAGAGATGAAATGTTGTAATGTACATAGATACACATTATCTCTCTATTTTTTAAGCTATCTAATTTAATATTAACATATCACAACATAGAGCGCAAACAACAAAGCTTGTAAATATGAGAAGATATGAAATGTTGTAATGTACATAGATGTACATTATCTCTCTTTTTTAAAGCTATATAATTTAATATAAGCATATCACAACATAGAGAACAAATAGTAAATCGTGTAACCTACCACTTAGGAAACTAGGTTCATAGCAGTGCAAAAAAGACATTGATTTTGATAAAAAATGATGCTAAGATAAATATAGAATTACTAGCAGATTGAAAGGCACTTAATATATATGACTAAAAGTATGAAAGAGAAAAGATAATATAAATCTAATAGGAGTAGTTGCACACCTTTATAAACTTGTGAGTAAAGGAAATTGAAAGCCGACCTTAAGAAACTAGTATAGATTGCTACCAATGTTGTGTCCATATGGTCTTTGTTATGAACATAAATATGTATAAAAAATATAAATATTAATGATAATAATAATTAATAATTATGATAGGACATGTCTAAAAGGACATGAACTTTTATGAATGGGCACTCTTGCTTAGGTATATGTATGATACCCCAATTGTATTTTCTTCATCATATTTTCTACTACCAATTACTTATATAATATTCATATATTGCCCACATGGATTTTGTATATTTCAGACATCTTAGATATTTTAGTGCGATAAAAAAATATGTTTGTCTTAGTATTCTAAGTCACCATCCATCTAAATGGGATTATAACACTACCTTCAAAAAAAGTAGCTTGGTGAATTGTTATTGTAGGAATGACCTAGGGATCCATTTTGTTTGAAGCAATGATTTCTATATCATAAACTACTTTGTAAATAGCATCAAATTTCTACAAGATGGTATATTGTTGTTCCTCTTTCCTCCACTACTTGGTTGATGAAGCCTTTATTCAAGAAATATAACTCAATGATATTTAATACTTTTTTATCTTTAGACTTGGAGAAACCTATGTCTAGTACCCACTCCTTAAATTCTATCTCCAACTATGAATTGGATAGTTTCCTTCTCTTTTGATAGATCACTTGTGTTATGGATTAGACCTCATTCTTGGTGTCATTAAAGAACTAGTAGTGGCAGGTATTTACAACTTTCATTGCAGCAATTGTGATTGAATGATTGAATGATATGAATTGGAGTTGCAAGTTAATTCTTTCCTACTATATTCAAGGAAGTCATCGTTGTCAACTATCTTCATTGTTAGAAAATTATAATGGATAGAGGATGTAATTGAAGGGCTTTAAATATCAATAGGTGAGTGAGATAAAGATAAGAAGTATGAATCCAAGGTGATAGAGATGGCTAGTAATATATGAACGAAACAAATAGATAATCATCATCCTTCACACTGGCTCTTCCTATTAGGAAAATGTTTGAGGTTTTAGAAACTTAATATAACATGCCACAAAAAATAAAACAAACAAACAAAAACAATGGAGCATAAGCGGAATATACCAAACCATTAAACCAAATAATCCTAGAGAGTGAACCTAGAAATTTGTTGAACCGTAATATTTTTAGGGTTATCTTTGCTCTCAAGCCCTATCGAGCCATAAAATCCATGTTTCGTCGTAAAATCAATATGTCATGTGATGGTAGAGTGATCATCACCTCAATTTTTCTACTGAATTTTAAATAGGGTGTTCTAGCCATGAAAGCCATTGTACTACCCCTCATACAATGAATAATTGTATAAGAAAAAGAGCCCAAAAAATCTTACATATAAGAAATGCTTAACCTTCTATATAGCCTACATATTTAACTCCCCATATAAAAAATATACCTACATTCATTTATTTAAAAAAAAAAAGAAAAGAAAAAAAAGACACCTTTAAAATATATACAAATATATGTTAAATATAAATATACAGTAAAATCCAATAACCTGCGATAATAAAACTAAAAATGAAATTCAATCAACTAGAGCACAAAATTACAGGAAAAAAGAAATGGCGGAGATTACCCATAAGCTAACCGGCCAAAACTATGTTCCCTGTTGATTAGTTTAAATATTGAACATTGAAAGGTATGAACCAACTCTGACAATTGAACAAGGACTACAGTGTGGCCACTCTTGCTTAGTTTCAATATAGTTAAATTTGAGTCAAAAAGTTATATCTCTCACAAAGATATAGCTTTACATTAATAAAAATTACAATTAAAGTAGAAGGTTATTTGATGATTGGATTATCTTTGGGAAGGCAGAGATGATAATAACTCTATTTGTTGATTGTTTTTTTTATAAACTTTAATATCATATTTGTTCATTTTAATCTATTATTTGTATATATATGTATGAGAAATCTACATTTTTTCCACCAAACACCATCCATGCATGTGAACGGAAGCATATGCATGGATGGAGAGAAAATTTTAGAACAATCTCGCTACGCTATTGACATTGAATGGTGTTGTAAATGAAATCAAACAAAAGATACATTGAAAAAATAGAAGAATAAAAGGCATAACATTTACAAATATTTTTAAATCCAATAGTGTATATCCACTATATAAGGAATTTATTATTATAGTTTTGAATTCAACAGTGATTTACACTACAATGTTTGGAACCTATCAAACCTTTATTGCAGTATTATTACATGATACATGATGCATATTTATATGTTGCAGTAATTGATGGGTACATTGTTTTTTGAAATGCATCAAGATGAATTCAAAAATTGCCTAAACACTTGGCCATAATTAGAAATATTTAAAAATATAAAGGAAAAAACAAAACACGAAAGGAAAAATTAGTTAAAATTAGAGGTGGAACTGGCATGTTACATAGGTAGAGAATGAAGAAAAAGAGTCATATTTAGAAGAACTGAAAACTACCTAGACAATTGGCTATGATTAGAAATATTTAAGAATATCAAAGAAAAACAATTAAAATTAGGTTTAGATCTTAATATCATTCATGTATTTTTAAGCATCACGATGACTTAGTTTAGTCTATTCAATACATATACTAAAAATTAATATAAATAAATTGACTTTATTAAAGAAAAAAAATGGGAATCATTATAATAGAATAAATTGGCACACATTCATCTTTATTCCAAATTGATCATGTTCTAAGTTAAGATGGGTCTATGCTACTTGTAAGCTTTGTCAATTCATACATGCATAGTTACATATTCTAATAGAAATGTGATAGGACCCTGGAGGTCAGACACCCTTTTAGCAATTTATAATCTCAGTTTTCCTTACCTCTCCTTTACTCAACAGCTTCTAGATAGTTTCAACAATACAATTTTTAAACAAAGTGGCAAAAATTATGATAAATTGATTGAAGGCTGGTTACGGGAAGAGAAAGAGGGCCTCAAACTCAAATCATCTAAGGATTACCCTCTTGTTATTTTCAAAATGCATTTCAGGTTCATCGTCAAATTTATGTCAAGATTATATGGGGAAAAGGACCCTAAGGTGTTGAATTAGTTCGTGAATACCAGGATCTCTTTCCCACTAAGTTTTCGGATTTAAAGGGCATAATTGGCGATTTAGGCATTATGAATATCACATTAAAGTCGAACATGAAGCCTGTTAAACAAAGGCTTTATCACCTTAATAATAAGTATAAGGAAAAGTTCGCCAAGAGATGGATAAGATGCTGGAGGCAAGCATCATAGAACATGTTGAAGAATATGATTAGGTGAGCCTAATAGTGGTTCAAGAGAAGAAAAAAATGGGTGAAATAAGGATTTGCATAGATCTGTGAAATCTTAACGATGCATGTCTCCACAATCCATTTCCTACGTTGTTTACAGACGAAGTGTTAGACAATGTTGGAGGGTAGGAGGTATATTCCTTTACTGACAGGTTTTCAAGGTATCATCAAATCAAGATTATGCCAGAGGATAGGAGCAAAACGACCTTCGCAACAGAGTGGGGTTGTTTTCAATACATTATGATGCCATTTGGACTAAAGAATGTGCCTACAATATTTTCCCACATAGTCATAGCGTGTTCAAGGAGTTCATTCATAAGTTTCTGGAAGTGTACATTGATGATTAAACGGTGTTTGGATTAGTGAAGTGCCATGTAGCAAGTCTACGCTTGATGTTGGATACATGTCGCAGATACCAGATAGCGTTGAATTTGAAAAAATGCATATTTTATGTTCCTTTCGAATCTTGTTGGGTCATGTTATGTGAAAGCAAGGATTGATGGTGGATCCTGCAAAGATTGCGGTAATTGTGAAGTTGGAGGCCCCTAGGAACGTCAAGTAGCTGTGGGAAATGTTGGGACATACGAGATATTATAGAAAATTTCTCAAAGATTATGTTCAAATTACTGCGTCCATGGAGAAATTTTTAATGAAGGATGTGACATTCTGTTGGGACAAAGAGTGTCAACATAAGTTAGATGTGTTGAAAGAAAAGATGGTCACTACACCGATATTGGTATTCCCCAATTGGAAAAAGGAGTTTCATGTACATGTGGATGCTTCTTACATTGCACTAGATACAATGCTAACACAGGCTGGTGAAGGAAATCTGGACCATCCTATCGTCTTCACAAGTAGGAAGTTATCGAAGGCCGAGAAAAATTATTCAACGACTGAGCACAAAGGGCTGGCCATGGTCTATGTGCTGCAAACATTTAGGCATTATCTATTAGGAGGGCATTTCAAGATGTATACAGATCATTTTTCCTTAAAATACCTAGTTAGCAAGCCTGTGTTGGGGGCGAGGGGATTTGCAGATGGCTATTATTATTTTAGGAGTATGACTTTGAAGTTATTGTCAAGCCAGGGAGCCTGAATGCAAGCCCTGACCATCTATACAAACTGAAACTGGCCAAGAACCTAGTAATTTGGAGGAAGGGTTTCAAGATGCGTAACTCTTTGCGGTGTGCATACTGGATGACCAATTTGTAGACATTATTCACTTCTTAACTACAGGGATGGCGCTGGAAGGATACACAAGTCAGCAGAGGAAGGAATTAGTGGTACGTGTAGCCGACTTTTCAGTCATTGTGATACATTTGTACAAAATGGGTGCCGATGAAATATTATGAAGATATGTGTCAATATTTAAGCTTGATAGCATTCTCATCGAGGCTCATGGGGAAGCTACGAGAGGCCATTATGCAAGCAAAGAAACTATGCAGAAGATTTTGCATGCAAGCCTATGGTGGCCAACATTGCATAAGGATTCCAAGGCATACTGTAAGGTGTGCAGTGCATGTCAAAGAACTGGCTGACCATTGTGAAGGGATGAACTACCGCTACATCCCTAGGTATCTTTGTAGGCCCCAGTAAAGAATACAGGTGCACGTTACATTACCACTGCGATAGAATATCTAACCAGATGGGCGAAAGCACAGCCCATCAAGGATTGTTCAGGGGCTATGGCTGCAAAATTCTTGTTTGAGTATGTCTTAACAAGGTTTGGATGCCCAAAAGTGTTGATGAGTGATAGAGGTATGCACTTTCTGAATGAAAAAATTAGCACATTGACTGAGGAGTTCGAGGTCTACCATCAGAAGAGTACACCATATCACCCATAGGCAAATGGAATTGTCAAAGCCTTCAACAATATTTTGGAGAACACACTGACGAAGATCTGCAATGCGTAGTGGAATGACTGGGATGTATGCATACCTGTAGTACTATGGGCTTATAGGACTACTTGTAAGAAGTTGACAGGACAAACATCGTTCATATTGGTCTATGGGGTTGAAGCCATGATCCCGATGGAATACATTGTGCCTAGTCTGTGCATAGCAGCTTCGACAGATATGGTGGCTCAAGAGGCCTTGGAAGAACGACTCATGGAGCTCGAAGAAGATCGATTTTTGGCAACATTCCATCAAAAAGTAGAGAAGGAACGCGAAAAATCATGGCATGATTGCCATATCAAGCTTCGCACATTCAAGGTAAACGATCTTGTCCTCTTATATGATAGTAAGTTCACTAAATTTATGGGTAAATTCCA
The DNA here is from genome assembly GCA_000404065.3 of Pinus taeda. Taxonomy (NCBI): domain Eukaryota; kingdom Viridiplantae; phylum Streptophyta; class Pinopsida; order Pinales; family Pinaceae; genus Pinus; species Pinus taeda. The sequence continues at coordinate 129,085 of APFE031443981.1, forward strand.
TATGCATTGGTTAGGGCCATATATTGTCAAAGAAATTATAGATGGCAGCCTAGTTCAGCTCGCAAAGCTGAATGGGGAACCCTTCCCGAGAAGAGTGAATGGAAGCAGGTTGAAGTTGTATACACGGGATCCTGCACAATGACTATATGGCAGCAAGATAGTCTTAGTGCTCCAGGAATTTGCGAGGGAGCGCAGGACTATAAACTACACTCCCTGGCTTGGATGAGAAGGCAACAAGCAGGGTGCATGGAGAGTGACAAAGATACAAAAAATGAAGTTGCACTCAGGAAGTGATGCCATGGGGGAAGATATCACGCAAACCGATAAGAATATGACCGTTAGAGTTACTATTCATGATGGGACGGCCTGAGAGTAGTTAGGAGGAGCAGGGTGGCGACAATTAAGGAAAAAATCTTTGAAGACTTGCTGCCAAAACAACATTTATTATCATAATTTTGGGGGAACGGTCAGATTTGAATTCAAAATCCACTATAAGTTACACGTGCCGATCCAACCAAGAACACTTTGCGCTCTCTGACTTGTTGGTGAATTTTGTTGTCTGTCGCATATGAGCCGAGCGTTCTGGGAAGAATTTATGTCACTAGATAACTATTCTCTCGTAGGCCGAGAGCTACTTATGGAGAGAGTGACTACCACTAACCCCGTCAAAGCCTTGAGTTCGGGAGCAGCTGTGTCTGACACGCCAGGACCGGAAGTGTCTAATGTAGAGGCTGCGCCTACGGTGACCACAACGTCGAGGTCACCTAGGCGAAAGAAGACTATGGTTAAAGAAAAGCAGGAAAAGCAACCAGTTGCGAAGGAAAAATCAAAGAAGCTAGTGCCAGTGGGTGCATCACCGAGGAAGTATAGCAAAACACAGACAAAGTAGAAAAAGGATAAGCAACCAGAAAAAGTAGTGGACCTGGAGGACAAAGAATTCCAGGGAATGGAGGATATTGATGTCAAAGGAGTAGTGCCTATGACGAGGCTACCTAAGTATATCCCTCTGCGCAAGGGAAAAACTCTGGTCACGAAGGATCTTGATACGGGACAATTTTCAATGTCAACACCTTTGTTGCTTAAGCAAGTTGTGTTCGAGGGTCCTAGGATGGCACACATTCCATTGCTCAAAATGAAAGATTGGGACCTCACGTACCACACAAATTTTCCACACTTGGTGACTCACAAGTACATGTAAAAAACCTACTTTGAAGACACGAGGGTTACAAATTTGGAGCCCATGAAGTGGGTGCGTAGTGTTGAGCAGTCTAGGTTGCTAAATCTGTTGTTGGTGTTGCATTATCACCGCACCCACATTAATATGGTATGTGTGTGCCAAATCCTCGCGTTGGTGCATGATGGGTGGCTATGGCTAGGAGAGCGTATCTTGATCACCAACATGTTGATCCACAGGATCACTAAGTTACCTTATAAAGGCACAAACCCTGTAAAGATTTTGGAGGAGAAACCACAGAGAAAGAGTTGGTAGAAAGATAAAATGAAGAAGGAGTTTAGTCTGATAAAAAAGTCACACGGGTACTCTATCACCTCCATATTAGACCCGACAATACAGTTGGATGCCCAAATTCTAGCAAAAAAAATAATGAGAAAATGTTGCGCTGGTGAAGTTCTGGCATCGATCATTTTGCTCACCTCTCAGTGCGCAAAGGGGTTTAGTAGAACTGGGCCAAGTATCTCTGTCAGGAGTTCCTCGCGAACTTCCATGAGGCCCAAGACGAGAGCATGCCATTTCATTATGCCTGTCTATTGTTGTCGATTGTTTTGGTTGCCTGGAAGCTGCCAGAGGATAGCCAGTTTCCTCCGCACAAATAAAAATTGTCTGAGGCAACACGGTTTGCCTCGTTATGGGCCTCAAAAGATCCTGAGCGCATTAAGGAGACAAAGATATTTCGGGTTTCGATGGACATGGATATGAATATGGAAGTTAAACAGCAGGTAAGGTTGTCTCCCACCTTGTACGCGCAGTTATTGGCTTATGCAGAATTCAAATCCAATTTTCATAGGGTCTCGATCAAAGTGCGCAAAGACCCTAAGCATAAATGAAATCCGTTGACTTCTATGGTGACAGATACATATATCCAGGAAGTTACAGGGCTCTGGTCGTAGGAATGGTGCACACCTACGGAGTTGGAGGTAGGAACAAGCACAAGCATAGAAAGCTCTGTTGCGCAGAAGCAGAAGGATGCCGCCAAGCAAGCTACATGCACATTGGCTGCGCAAAAAAAGGAGGCTACCATGGCAGCTGCAGAGAAGGTCAGCATGGAGAAGGAGCGCACTAAAAAAGCACAGGAAGAACATGAACAAAAGGACGGAGAATATAGCGAGAAGTCTGCTTCCCACCACACTGATGAGAAAGAGTTGTTAGGACAAGGAGGAGGTGGCGGTGAAGAGCAAACCACTCCATTCATCCTAAAGAAGTGTGCGCAGGAGCAGCAAGGTGGGAAGAAAAAGAAATAGAAGTTTGATAAGCAGACACATGTTGATCCCATGACGCTAACAGTGGGCGATCTCGACGAGATCGATGACAAAATTTAGGACACAATGACAGAGGTGCTACAACAATTTGAGCAGCAATACATGTAGATACTTGGGAGCATCCAAAAGGATATGCACGAGCTGCAGATCCAGGGAAATAGAATTCATGCAGATGTTAGGAAGGCGAGCAGCACGCAAGAAATCCTGACACAAGGAAGGAGTGTAGTATCATAGATTGACTAGCTATAGGACATCGAAGTCTTTACTTTACCTGAAGGGTCAGTCTGCGTGGAGTTGGATGAGCATCGCATGATGCTTCACAAAGTGAAAGACATGGGACTAAACTTTGTCACACTACCGCTTGAGTCCCTTCATGAGCTACATCAGTGGGATGCCGATGAGCTACAAATCAAAGAACGGTGCACACTCACTGTCGTCAATGAGTTCAAAGTCAACAATCAACAATTTTTCGTAGAAAAGACTTAGGCCCTAAAGGAGCAGGAGGAGTTGTGCACACAACATCAGAACCTGGATATAACGATAGAGTAGGCCTGCAAATCTATACTCGAGTTGGGTGTCCCTAATGATGTAGAGGCCTCAGCCAAGGTCAGAACCTAGACACAATGATCGAGTAGGCTTGCAAATCCGTACTTGAGTTGGGTATCCCTGATGATGCAGAGGCCTCAGCTAAGGTAAGGAAATTGGCTGCTACAATGTGCACTTCTAAGGATAAGGTCGACAAGGTGACTTTCGACCTCAGGATGCAGATAGTTGAGTTGCAGTTAAAGTTGCAGCTGACCACACCACTAGAGGTTTGGGAACAAAGGAACACGACAATTAAAGAATCCATGGCTCAGCTAGATGTCGTTGTTCAAGGGTGTGATAAGCTCTTCACTTAGGCATTGAGCTTCTGGGATACATTGCAGGAAGATCCTACGCTACAACTGTTAAGCACAACGCTTACGGAAGTGAAACAACATTATGATGAAATCAACAAAATAGCGTGGATGTTGGTGTCAGTCCAGCATTTTGCGCGCTTACAGGAAGGTAAAGCAACATTGCTACACATTCAGGAATTATAGAAGAAGAATTTTGTGCTCAATGCATGGCTTGAGCCCTGGACAGAGGAAGCCAACTAGTTCTCAAAGACCATCCTTGAAAAATTGAAGGCTATGCAGCAGACTCAGTAGACTATGCAGCTGGCAATAGAGGGACCAACCATAGAGAAACTACTCCGGGAGGTGCAGCAAGAAGCGAAACAGAGTACATCAAAGCTACAAGCATTGGCAAAGGCCTTCAATGAACTTTGCCAAAAGGTAGAACAACTAGCTGAGTGACTCGAGGGTGAGTCACAATCTTTGTGTTGGGGACCTGTTGGGATGGGGTCTCCAGGGGTAGAATAGAAATAATTAGTCCTTTTTTGGTATACAATTTTGTAAAATATGTAAAGTCTCTGTGATTTGTGGAAGCAGAGCACGTAGATGAATAAAAGTCAAAGGGACTTAGCCCCTTGTTTTAAGTAAATTTTAATTCAATTTAAAGATTCACCCATGGTTCACAGACCATGGCATTGTATGGAAAACTCTATAAATAATTGAGCCTTAGTGAGAGGAATAAGAAACTTAGATAGAGGATTGGGTTCATTGAAGAGTCTCGGGTACGCACTAAGGCAGGAAGGTTATGCTTCCTATGCTTAGGTAGAGAAATGAAGGCTCTGCAACTGAGTGCATGGAGGCCTAAGTAGAGTCCGTAGTTGAGTGCGTGGACCCCTGTAGCTATGTGCACAAGGAAGTTTGAATCTGTAATCAGTGAATTGAAGATCAATAAAGACAGATTTCCAAAGAATTGGAGCAGCATGATCTAGATTATCCACAATATTGTGTTCATTCTATCGACGTTTCAAACCCCAAAGGGGGTCCATCATCAGGACTAAATTTGATATAATATGAATGATATTTCCTTGAGAGAAGAATCTTTCGACCAGAGTATAAATATTCTAGCCACAATGCTGCCATTCATGATTTCATTGTTTCAAAAATTGCAGGTCGACAGTTCTCATCTCAATTTTTATCCTTAAGATTTCGAGAAGACAAATCTAATTCCGTGTATCCCCTCTGTACAAGGAAGTTATGTTAGACTTTAAGCTTCTATGGTAGTTTTTTGGAGTAGCATGATCCGGATTATCCATAGTATTGTGTTCATTCTATCGACGTTTCGAACCCTAAAGGGGGTCCATCATCAGGACTAAATGTGATAGAATATGAATGATAGTTCCTTCAGAGAAGAATATTTCAACCAGAGTATAAATATTCTGGCAACAATACTACCGTTCATGATTTCATTGTTTCTACGTTGTTTCAAAAATTGCAGATCGACAGTTCTCCTCTCAATTTTTATCCTTAAGATTTCGAGAAGATAGATCTCATTCCATGTATCCCCTCCATACAGGGAAGTTATGTTAGACTTTAAGCTTCTATGGTAGTTTTTTGGAGTAGCATGATCCGGATTATTCACAGTATTGTGTTCAAAACATCAACAGAATGAACACAATACTGTGGATAATCCGGATCATGCTACTCCAAAAAACTACCACAGAAGCTTAAAGTCTAACATAACTTCCCTGTACGGAGGGGATACATGGAATGAGATCTATCTTCTCGAAATATTAAGGATAAAAATTGAGAGGAGAACTGTCGACCTACAATTTCTAAAACAATGTAGAAACAATGAAATCATGAACGAAAGCATTGTTGCCAAAATATTTGTACTCTGGTCAAAAGATTCTTCTCTGAAGGAACTATCATTCATATTCTATCAAATTTAGTCCTGATGATGGACCCCCTTTGGGGTTCGAAACGTCAATAGAATGAACAAAATATTGTGGATAATCTGGATCATGCTACTCCAAAAAACTACCATATAAGCTTAAAGTCTAACATAACTTCCTTGTACGGAGGGGATACATGGAATGAGATCTGTCTTCTAGAAATCTTAAGGATAAAAATTGAGAGGAGAACTACTGACCTGTAATTTCTGAAACAATGTAGAAACAATGAAATCATGAACGGCAGCATTGTTGCCAAAATATTTATACTCTGGTCGAAAGATTCTTCTCTCAAGGAACTATCATTCATATTCTATCAAATTTAGTCTGAATGATGGACCCCTCTTGGGGTTCGAAACGTCGATAGAATGAACACAATACTGTGGATAATCCGGATCATGCTACTCCAAAAAACTACCACAGAAGCTTAAAGTCTTCCAAAGAATTACTGAGTATATTTGTTTATCTTTTTTAATGTTATATGCTACTTATGAATGACATGTTTTATTAATTACTAATTAAATTCTACGTGACTATCTTGAATTTATCTTAATAATATATGAAATGAATGCTTAGCCACTTCCGCGAAGATTCTAGTGATTTCTCTTATATTTTCTGATGAATTAAGTAGATTTGTGTGAACTCCAATTTAGGATTTCTTTCTGATGCGCTTAAGTAGGTGAATCAACTGTTAAAGGTCTGCAAGGACTAATCTTGGGCCTTTGCGAAGGTCTAAAGGCCGCTTTAACTGAGTTGCAATAACGTGGCCTTCACGAAGGTTTGAAGGCCACTTTAACTAAGTTGCAATAACGTGCCCTAGGAGTTTATCAATCTACTTGAAGACATATCCAAGGTGTTGAAAGACATCACACTAGCCTCTGGATGCAGAAACTTGGTTTTTTCATCCCCACACACTGCTTCAGGTGAGACTACAGCCTGCGCTACACAGGTTGTTGCTGAAAGGGCCAATAGTGTAGGGCTTTGTTAGTTGGTGCAACTAACTCTGAACCTGGGTCAGGACCCCCTAAGCCAACATACACCTTGACTCAAAATGTTCTAATTGGGCTAACATTCTCTCTCAAAACTTGACAGAAGTTGTGAAGTTGGAAGTTTCATGCCCTTTGAGATATGAACACATTTTTTGTATGTTTTCTTATCTTTTTGACATTGTGATTTCCTTTGTCCCCTTTCCTCTAATGAAATAGAATTATCCCACTGACCATCAACTACCCATTCATAATTATCCTTCAGCGTTGTGGGAAAGTAATTATAAATTTCATTTTTATGGCATTTGAAATTATGTAATGATCCCTCTACATGAGTTCATCTTTGGGAGTGCTCCTCCGAGGATTAGATGAAAGTTGAAAGAGGAATTTGATCAAATAGGAGATTGGTTTGTTGAAGAGTTGTTTTCCTATATCAGAATATATGGGAGTGAGGTTGGTCCATTTGTATTGCCAAGGTACATTTCTAAAAGAATTTCCCTTAGAGAAGTAGCAAATAAAACAACATTAAATGGTCAAGCACAAAAGATGAGTAAACTTCAGAAGAGGATTTGGCCAAATTTTCCAATTATGTTTGGAAAAATAAAATTGAAGAACAAAGGTCATGCATTCAAGGAAGCCGGAGAACTTAACAATGTCTAGTTTAACTTATTACCCCATTTTGATTATGACCCTAGTGGGATAATAAATGATCATTATAGCTCGGTAAAATATATTAAATATTTTACACATCCAAAGCCTGGTTTTGATGATGTTTTTGATAGTTTTGATCAGACAATTGAAATGGGAAAACTAATGAGTATTGAAAATAGGGAAAAAATTAGGAATTTAGAGAAAACATTTATGAAGGTTTTGCTTAAACAGAAAAGTATATTTTCTTATATTCCAATTGAAGATTTTAAATCTCTTGAGTGTCTAAAAAATAATTTTACTTGGTTCCTTTTAAAACTAGTGTCTTCTTTTAAGAAGTTTCAAGAAATTCAAATTCAAAATATGTGTGATGTTTCTGTTACAATCTAGGGATCATCTAGTCCAGAGGATAGCAAAGATGTTAATGTTAAAGAATAGGAACAACAAAGTCGGATGGTTGAAGATAGCATCATAATAACAACTATTAAGGACTAGAAACAAGAAGCAGAGTAGCAAGTAACCAAGCAAATTATTTTTCCCAAAGGAATTATTGTCCTTGATTCTCATGTGGAAACCACCCAAGACGACTTACAGTCTAAAAAATATGTTGAAAAAACTGAAGATATGGAGACTAATAAAAAGGATGAACAAGAAATTGTTCATTCAATATTTACAGACAGCCTTAATAAATAGAAATAGTCAATTGAACAATAGACTAAAACCACTGAGCTTTCAGTGCCAGAGACATCCCCCACAACTTCCATGACTCCCATCTCCACAAAATTCCTCTAAGCTCATTTATTTTTAATCATGTTACTGGAATGGAACCAGTATCTTAAATGGTTCCATCTTTGACTGAAGATTATTTCAATACACAGACAAAATTTGTTGTAAGAAGGACTACGAAGAAGAAGCTTGACAGTGTTGAAACAATGTCTAGACATAGCTGACAAGCAATTAGAGATGTGACAGAGAAATTTGAAGAATATTCATAGGCCCGTGGAGCATTTATTATAAATTAGAAATATCATGTCAACGAACCTGGAGTATCTTATCAAAGTAAGTTGCAAATAATTAAATAGTTAGAATTCTAAATTGAAAAGAGAAAAGCATTTATTGAAGAGAGTTGACAAGCTCATTTTGTGGCCGTAGTTGGAGGATTTACTATTTGAAGAGACAAATTACAAAGTTAGTTTGAAAGTGAATTGAATGAATTAGAAATCAAGCATTGTAATCATGTTGAGAAAACGAGAAGGGAATATGAGGAACAAAACCACATGTTAAAATAAGAAGTTGAAAGCAACATTGAAGTTATGACTGCAACACTAAAAGAACAAATTGAAATCTTGCAGCCTCAACTGAAATAAGGTCATGATACTAAACATATTCTAAATGTATTCAAAGAACAAGCACTGTAGGTTAACCAAACACTGAAAAAAGATCAAGCTAAATTTTACAAAAGAATGGATAAATTTCGTTAACATTATCAAGAGATTGTGAATCTTAATTAAACTATTGAATCTTTGATTGAAGAAGATAGAAATGTTAAAGCAATATTTTCAGCAATACTCGAATGGGAAAACCAATTACAACCATAGCACATTCTTAAAACCTATAAGAAAGACAAGAGACTCATGTTTCATTAAACCATTGAGAATCAGAAGCAAAGGAAATCCAAGTGTGGACCAAGAAAGCCATTGAAAATTCCATCAAGGTATGGAAAATAGGGAAAGGATTCATTGAAGAATTTGATCTTCCTAGATCCAAACCAATAAGGGAGGTAGTCCCTGGATCCCTGAATCAACAACAAAAAAAGATAACATAATACAAAATTTGACAGTGATAACTGAAATTGAAATTCGGACGAAGCAAAATTTCCAAATATTTCTGCAATTTCCTTTTGAATAGATCAAATTAATTTCTAAATTTTCTTTTAAGTATAGTAAAAAGATAAGTTTTTTTCATAACTTGGTGTCAATGTGACAGATCAACATTCTTCATTTCCATCCAATTAACTTTTTTGCAATTTATCAGGTGTATACAGATTGGGTAAGCTTTGTCCAAATAAATGCTTCACATTTGCTCAACATTGAAGATAAGGACTTTGAAGACGAAGAGGAAGTTTGAAACAACTTGCCACTTTTTATGGGAAATTATCCTTAAATAAGGATAATATTTAATTTTTAGCATCATCTCTAATTAAATAAAATATTTAATATTTTCTAATTATTTTAGTATTTCTTACATTGGTGTAAGGGTCGATGAATTGTGGAATTGAAGACCTGTATTCTATAATCAATTTTTGAGGCTAATATTTTTTGAATACCAAATTCAAAATTAATTTTTTTATGGGTTATGTGCCTGATGTCATGTCATCATTTTAATTTGTTAATGGATGCTTGTGGTACTTAGTTTCTAACTTTATTCATATTGTACTCTCATTGAATCTTGGGATATTTTGTTAACATTTCTTAAGATATGTTGCAGTGTAATTTTACTGATATACAAAAATTATGAATTGTTTGTTGTTTATGTTTATTTGATGGTGAAATTTGATATTAAAAAATATACAACATTGAGCTTCTCTCATTTTCAACATAGGTGTCAATGTTAAGGTGTTTGATTTAATTATTAGACATAAATCAATAGAAAATATATAATAACAAAAAAACAGTTTCCATTGTGCGTTTATTTTTAGAGCTTTTCAGAAACATCTTGTGTGGCTAGCTGGACCCAGATTCTATCCATATTCAAAGATGCATAATATTTTCTCTTAGATATTATGTTTGAATGAATCCTTCATCCTATCGAGTTCACTATTCTTTGTTCCATCAAGTCAAAATTACTGCACATCAACTACAATTTGTATATTTTTTTGTAGATAACTGTAAGTACAAACACATGTCATATATTTCCCCTATTTTTAGTTTAATTTTATCATTTGGATTTTTGTAATTTAGTTATAGTTTAATTTATAATAGGAAACTAGGCATTGATTCTAGACAGTATATAGCCATTTAAATAGAAGATTCTGAGGGATGGCTTCCTAAGTTTAATTCAGATGGACCCATCAATTCTAAGGAGCATGTTAAATAGTTTATTTTATCTGTGGAACTAGGAACAATTTAACATGAAGATCAAGTCTATAAGTTATTTCCTTTCACATTTAAAGGGAAAGCTACAATGTGGTATTTTACATTGGCTGATAGTTCCATTACTAGTTGGGATATTTTTGAAAAGAAATTTATCAAGAAGTTTGGTGAAGATAAAACAAAGGTATCCTTAATTGTAGAAATCTCAAATATTAGAATGAATTATGGTAAATCAATTAAAGATTTCAACCAAATATTTATCTCTATTCTTAATAGGATACGAATGGATTCAAGACGAGGAGATGATGTGTTAACTGAGGCTTATACTAGTGCCCTTCCCTCAAATGTGGGTTTTGTCATCATTATAGTAGATAAAGAAACATTAGATTTAAATATGGAAGAAACTTTGAATGTTGAAAAAAGAATTCTTAAAAAATCATCCAAGCAACTTCGTGGTCAAGAAAAAACCAAAAACATTGCTAAAAAACCTTCAACTAGTAAGACTAGAGATGATAAAAAAAAGTTGTTGATTTAGAATCTACTCAAAAAGTAATTATGAAAATGTATAATGAAATAACATATATCGGGAATGTTGTGTCTAAAACACCTCGTGTAATAAAAACATGGAGACGGTTTAGGAGAAACCAACCACCAAATTCAAATCAAACTAATTTTGAAGAACTCAATATTGATGGTTATGCACAAGATGATTTTTACAGAGCACATAATGATAATCATTATGAAAAGACATGTGACGCTTTCGTAAATATGTTTAAGGTTTTTGTGGAAGTTAAAGAAGATGAGCAATCACAAGAAAGAAAAGGAGAATCTGAGACCATTAAGATGGTTAATGTTTTATGGAATGTTTCACAGGGTGGAATAGTTCATTTTGTAGATGAAGAGGAATAAATCGATGTTGTACAGACTATATTTCTCTCGACTTTTGAAATTTGCAATCAAAATGTTCACAAGTATCTTATAGATTCAAGAGCTTCATCAAATGTTATGATGGTTCCATTACTAGCTAGGATATTTTTGAAAAGCAATATATCAAGAGCTTTGGTGAAGAAAAAATAAAGGCATCATTAACTGTGGAAATATGAAATCTTAGAGTGAATTCTATTGAATCAATTGAATATTTCAACCGAATATTTCATCCTATTCTTCATAGGATACCTACAGACTGAAGACTAGGAGATGATGTATTCACTAAGGTTTATATGACTACCCTTCCCTCAAATGTGGATTTTTTTGTCATTAAAGAAGATAGACTAACATTAGCTTTAAATATAGAAGAAGTTTTATATGCCAAAAAAAAATCTCAAAATAGTGTCCAAGCAACTTTTTGGTCAGGAAAAACCAAAACAATTGCTATAAAAAACCTTCAACTAGTAAAACTAGTGATTGCAAAAAAAAAAAAAAAATCACTAACTTAGACTCTAGTCAAAAGGTAACCAAGGAAATGTCTAATGAAATAATCGATGTCAAGAATGTTGTCTCTAAAACACTTGCTAAAAAAAACAAACATGCAGACCTTTTAGGAGAAACCAAACACCAAATTCCAATCAAACTAATGTTGAAGAATTTAATATTGATGATTGTGCACAGGATGATTTGTGCAGAGCACATCTGTGAATAAAATAATATTTTTTCTTGATTTGAGCGTTATTCCTTATCATTAACATTTGATTCTTTTATAAATATGTTTAAGGTTTTTTTTGAAGCAGAAGAAGATGAGCAATCACAAGAAAGAAAAGGAGGATCCAAGTCCACTAAGATAGTTAATGTTTTATGGAATATTTCACAACATGGACTAGTTGATTTTGAAGATGAATAGGAAGAAATTAATGTTGTATAGACTATCCGGCAATTCCTCTGCCTCGTTAAACGACTCTGAATACTAGTCCGGAACGCTAACATTTTGGATGGATTGAACAAAGGCCCTGACTCCCAACTTGCCTTGGCACTGTGTGTATTCCACAATCTCACCCGCGGCTCCAAACGAAGGTTTTGTATTTAAATGTTTAAATGGATTCCATCAGAAATTTCCATGTGGAGGTAATAAATAAATACACAACGGACAAGTTGGTGTCTATCAATGGCGTTTTCCTTTCACACTTTTACGTTGTGCGCTCACCGTACACCGTATTAACTAAATACATCTGCAAGCGTACCAGCTGCTGGCGGACGTCATGATTACTAAAGAAGATTCCAACCCTCTCGATCAATCACAATTTAAATAAATAAAACTTAAATAAAAAAATAAAAATAATTTTTTTTTAATATCAACTTTAAAAATTATTGATTTTAATTTTGGTCAGCGATAAATTAATTAAAAATCAACACATTATCGAAAATGTAATATCCTAGCAACGACAAAAATAAATATCAAGTGCCGAATAATAATATCGACCGAAACCCATTTTGTCGATGATGTTCAATGACCATTTCTACTAAATATTATTTAAAACTAAAAAATGATTACGGCAATGTGATTCTTTCTACATTGACATTTGATGTCACTTTCTGCCTTTCATGTCTAGCTCGACTGTCATAGATTGTAACTCTAACTCCTTTATAATTTTCCCCTTGTCAAATTTATTTTTGACTTTCTGTATGTTTAAAAGATTAATTATAAATTTAAGTACGTTTAAAGTTACTCAATGGTTTCAATTTACTTGAAAATCCCTTTCCTTAATATGGGTAAAATTAACATGTTTTTTTGTGTTTTTCATTGGTTTCATTGTATTTGACAATCCTTTTCTTTAGGATGGGTAAGATGATAAGTTATTTGTTTTTTTCTTTTTGTTAATAGACATTTCAATCAAATTAAAGTAGGTATATTGCTTTATTATATTTATTCAAAATGTATTATTTAACTTTCTTATTGGTTTCATTGTATTTGACAATCTCTTTCCTTAAGATTTGGTAAAATAACAAGCTACTTGTTTCTTTGTTTTTCTCTTTGTTAATAGATATTTCAATGAAAGTAGGCACATTGTTTTATTATATTTATTCAAAAGGTATTATTTAACTTTCTTATTGGTTTCATTGTATTTGACAATCTCTTTCCTTAAGATTTGGTAATATGTCAAGCTACTTGTTTCTTTGTTTTTCTTTTTGTTAATACACATTTCAATGAAAGTAGATAAATTGTTTTATTATATTTATTCAAAAGGTATTATTTAACTTTTTTTATTTCCAATTATGTAATTCATATTTTATATTTATTTATTTGGTAGGAACTTAATTCTCATGGGTTAGGTAGTAATAGAAACAATTTCTTTATCATGATTATATTTATGCACTTTTTTTTTATGGTGTAATAAGGACTTTTACAGATGTGAGAGGTTTTGGTGTTTTTACATTATTTTTAAGTCTTTTTTTTGAGAATTTTTTGTTAGATTTTTTAGTGGTTGGTTAGGATATGGTAAATCTTTTTAGACAAATTCTACATTTGAAGAATGTATACTTGTAATCCAACATTTGTGTTATTTAGAATCTTTGCAATCTATGATGATATTGTCTTCTAGATATTTACTTAAGTTTTATGTAGATTTTAGCCTTGGAGGCAATTCCACTCTTTTCCTTGCTTGGATCTATCTTAAGAAATTTGACCACAAAATTTCCAATTCTTACTATGCTTTCCTCTTCCCACAAGTGGAGGGGGAGATTCAAGAGTGTCACTCAAATTGGGGTTGGGTAGATGGACATTAAATTTCGGTCGAAATCTAAAATCCATGGTTCAAAGAAGATGTCATTGTTGTGCTAAAACCATCGTCCCTCCTTGGTGACCTTTTGATAGTCTTATGGCTTATTAAAATATATGATAAAGAAACCTTTAGAGATAAGACTTACCTTGCACGTTAGATTCTAGTTGGAGTTCGTCCATTTGATGAACAATGAAAATGATGGTTAAATCCCGTTTAATCAAGATATTATAACATTTTGCTTATTGTGAACTTATTTATTTCCTTCAATTAAATCTGTTATAGAATGGTGCATTACCCTTTCTTCATGATCTAAGTCCCCTAACCATGGAATCATCATTATGAAAGGGATATAAATCATGTTTTGGTTGACATATTTGAAAGAGTAAGGAATGAATAACCCCCATAGAGGGAGAAAATTTAGATCCTTAAAGGAGGTGTCATTCCTCTACTCCAAGCACATCCACAGAGACAAAATGTCAAGTGCAAGATTGAATTCTTATGCAAGTATTGACATGAGTACAACCGTCTTCCAATTTCTTAACAATACATATCATTATCCATTTATTAAAGAAAACCCCCAACTTGTCTTTGATCATATCCTTCTCATGTTCAATGATGTTTGAACTTCCATAAACAAAGTAATAGTTTTCTTAGTAAAAGTTTTTACAAAGTGTTAAAATGTTCCCATATGGGTCATTTACTCCTCCAACCTAAAGTGCCTAAAAATATAAGTTATGAGTTTATCAATAAGCATCATCTCATGCCTATGAACTTGGACATCAAGTATAGTCAACCCATTGATCAAAACACAATGGGAAGTTATCATAAGGGTTTCAACAAAACAATAAATACACTCAACATTACTGGTCTTTTAATTACTTCTATAAATCACATCAATTAACTATTATCCAATAATTCTAATAAGACCTCTCAAGTTCAAGTACCAATAAGTCCAATAATACCTCTCTAAGTTCAAATGTTCCAAGCTTCAATTGGAAGGTCATTTCTCACCATTCCTATAATATTGTTATTTTTTGCAAGATAACTTCAAATAAAGCTAAGACCAAAATTTGTGAACTTTCCTTGATTTGGAAGATTTGATAACATTTTTAGGCAAAGCTTAAATTTGAAAGACATTTCTCACGAGTCCCTATATTATTATTATTATTATTATTATTATTATTTTTACATATGGTTAGGACAAAAATTCAGTATCTTTACTTGATTTGGAAGATTCTCCATCATTTTGAGGCAAAAAAGGGGTCCAAAAATCATAATGGTTTCACCATACTACGAGTGCATGGAATGCACATGGTGTGTGATTAAAATGATTATGTTTTCTATCTCCTATCCATGGTGTTATTGTTTCAATGTACTATCACACTATTGAATTAGATTAGGCAAGGAACATTGAAGTGTAAATTATGGCTACGGGTTTTCATCTTACTTTTTTAATTGGTCATAATTGTTTTTTAATTATACACAAAATTATGAAAATTTTGGCTTTTAAAATACATAACTCACAATTATAGAGATATGAGTTTTTTTTTTTCCTCTCTAAATTTTAAAGGTGAAAAAATTATGTGTTGTATATTAACTTCGGTAACAATATTTAAATCAAATTATAGTGATTAATTATGTTGTAAGCTATTTTACTATGAGAACTTTCATTGTCAACATTTTGAACTAAACTCTTTCATTTACATAGGAAATCATACACTGAAATGTGTGTAGATTGGTGTTCCATTTATCATATCTCACCTCGTTTAGTTGTGAATTTTTCATGTCTAGCAATCTAGTCATGATTATCACATATTTATTGTTTTCATCTACCCTTGATAGTGTAGGTCACACCTTCAAACTTTGAGATGATACCATTATAGGATTTTTGAGTTGTTCACTATCTCGTTTCGAAAAATTAACGTACACAATCATCCTTGTATTTCCAAGGTCATGCCTTAACTATTGTTCTTAGTAGGTGTGCTTCAAGAATAATCTGAGCTAGCAAAGACAATGGTCATATGTTTTGATGCAAATTTGATAGTAAGAAACCTACAAAATAATAGGGCATGATAAAAGAAAATAGATTCAAAATAGCATCTTATGGAAAAGGTTGATTCTTGAGCTTTGGTCTACATATTACTAATAAATCTATTTTTTTTACTCACCAAAGTATGTAAAGTTTCACAAAGACTAGGGGTGACCAACACTAAAGTGGATATGATTATTTTAAGATTCATCAATGACAAAACAAGCAAAGTAAAACCAATAATAAGGGAGATAAGGATGAAGTAACCAAGGTAACATTTAGCTATTTGCAAGCATGATTCATGTCCAAGTAGCATATGTGCTCCCCAGGGGTACCTAAACATACAAGTCTGAGTAAAAAAAATGAAGATAGATATAAAACTTTCTCATTTAATTAAAAGAGTCATCAACACTTAAATTTAAATGTTTTACTTTTAAAAAATATTTAAAAATTTAAAATTTAAACATATTAATAAAAATAATTAGATAATGTTCTCATGCATAGTTTATTAGAACGAAGTATCTCATAGAAGCCTATTTAAAGTCCAAAAGCACTATACACTTTAACATATAAAACACATTTCAGGTATTATATTTATTATCTACTTTTATAATTAACTATCAATTGAACTTGGAATACATCTTGTACATTGACAAAAATATATATCATAGTGTTATCATTCAATATTTTTTATTTTTATAGGCATATTTTTTAGTGAATTTTACATGAAATCGAAATTGAATAAGGATTTTTTTAAATAATAAATCTGAACTTTGTAATCTACACAATCCAAGTGTTTCAAGATTTTTTCAAATCATTAAATCTATTTACATAATAAAAAAAACATTTTAAATAACAAAAATTTACAATCTCATTACAAAAATTATCAGCCAATTCCAAAAAAAACCATTGAATAATTAAATTATCTCTAAATATATAGTTGTATTTATAAAATTGGGAGGCTTCCTTTATATTCTATGGCCATCTTACAAAAATATAAATCGAACTTTGTAAGAATATTATGAACAAAAGTATTTAGAACCTGACTAAGCTTTGTCACAACGTTGGCATATACGTTGATACTTATATTCTTCTTGACAATAAACTTTTACAGTTAAATACAAAGAGTAAATAATAATAACAAATTTGACTCAAACTTTTTTATATTGAATTGTGCTCAAGCATGCCAAATGAAATTTATCGAGATCCTTAAGGAAGAATGGAAACAGATCCTTATAAAAATTTTATAAAAGGACATCAAAAAGAAAGGCGGGAAGAACGGGAAGGACTCGTTACAGACCACATGAGAACATCTTGTCAATTCAGGCCAAGTAAATGTCTTGTCAAATGCCTTTCCCTCTTTATAATCTCCTTGAAGATGAGGATTGTGACATGGAATCTAAATGGCAAGGGGCAACAAAGATATCTTAGAGATAGGATCTAGATGGAGGAACTAGAGAGTGTAATTTTACATAAAATTAAGTTAGTGGGGGACACATTATCCCTTATCACTAGAAGTTGTTGGAAAGGTTGTTAGTGTATGTCATTTGATGCAAAGGGCAGTGCGGGAGGTTTTGTAATTTTTTGGAACCCTCTTCAGGTGTTATTACAAGACTGGATTTCTAGTCCCAAAATATTGATTGGGAAATTTTGATACATAGGAATGACAGAGGTAGTCTATCTAATGGCGGTGTATCACCCCGCAGTAATGGGAGAGAAATATCTCTTTCTGCATCAATTCTTAGCTACTAAGCAGGTTGTGGGTAATTTGCTATGGTTGGTTGGCAAAGATTTCAACCTTATTAGATCAATTCATGAGAAGAAAGGAGGCATTTGAAGATTGGACTCAAAAAATGTATCTTTTGATAGATATATATAGAACAACTCAAGTTGGTTGACATATCAACTATTAATGGTTTATATACTTGGAATAATCATCAAGGTGGGAAACACCAAATAATGAGTCGATTAGACTATATCCTTCTCTCTGAGCAAGTGATGCAGAAATATATTTTTGTGGAAGCAATGATGATCCGAACTTAAACAAGAACACAATAAATTACAAATATAACCATAAATACAGAGATGTAGCAGAAATAACACTTCATTTCATTAATATCGAATACTCAAATATGTTTACAAACAAAATGGAAATAAGACTAGCCTATGCGATGGTAGCTTATCTCTGAGAAGAGATGTGGCGGATACATACCTCTGAACTATGTTAAAATGAGGATTGAAGGCTTATTTATTATTGAGGAACAATGGAAAACCCTAAAAATCCAAAAATCTAATCCTAGGAGATGAAGCGCCAAAACTATGGGCCTTGTTTGGGTAAATTGGTACATCAACTTCTTAGGGTCGTAACATTGGCATACAATCTCTAATTGACGCACACAATACCTCGTTAGAAACATATATCTGAGGACTACAACTTTCAACCAGCCAGCACTATTGAAGAAACCCTACTGGCCCCGATTTTCCCAAAATAAACATTGTTTATAGCCTCAAAACAGCTCTGGAAGTTTAGGACCTGAAAAACTACCAAAAATAGTAAACTATGCTACAATTAAGGAAACTGAAAAACTGAAAGAGACAGTGGTGGGAGTCCAAGTGGAAGAGGAGGGTGGCCACCAAAATCCACCTAGATCAATCCTCCCCTCTTAGGAAGCAATGGTTCCCATCGCGTTGAGTGCCTCCACGAGATGGGGAAACTTGTAATGGTGTGAGTTGCTCTACAATGTATGATGTGTCCAGTAATGGTGGCAAGCATGGTCGAAGGCAATCCACATTGAAAAATGGGTGCAAGCCAAGGAATGGGGGAATGTTGCACTCCAAAGCATTGTCTCCCACAACCTTGGTAATGGTATAAGGACCCCATTGGAGTGGTCTCATCTTCCTTTGGGCTTTGGTAAGGCATTCTTTTTGCAAATGCAACCAAAATTTTTCGCCCAGTTGAAACTTGTGTGGCACTCGATGTTGATCATGTCGTTGGTTGTACTAGGCATTTTTCATAATGGATCAGCGATATATCGGCCATTAGGTAGAGGTGATCCGGGAGTCAGATCGAATGAATGCTTGACTTGATGGTGCCAGGGTACCCATGTGGATGAGGAGAAGATGTCCTTGTATTCTTCCATGACAGTATACACTTGCTTCTGTTGCGTGGAGGAACCCTTCCCAGGGGCCATGGATGTGGCTACTCTCTTCCCCTTACTTTGTGAGCGAACAAGAAAGAAAAAAAATTTCCTAGTTTGGGAGATGATCTTACTGCATTACTTAGCAGCGATCAAAGAGGTGACGATAGGCGGAGCTACCTTTGGTATCATGTATAACATATTAACCAAAGAAATAATAATAGAGCAAGGTCTCGACTCATATACAACATGTCTCTTCCACAAGAATGATTTTCCTAATAATACATCACAAACTTCAAGAGGAGCAACATTACACAATACCTCATCTGTGAAGGGCTTGATGTTATAAGGAAGGCAACACTACTGGTTGACATTGAGGTTATTTTGGCTCCCACTGTCAAGAATGAATTGCAGCGGTGAACCCTTGGAAGAGATTCTCCCCCTTCTCTATATCTTCGGGCTCCTTAAACTAGATCTTGGTGGTGGCAACAATGGCAGTGGGCTCCGCATCAATAATCTGCTTCCCATTATCATTCCTCTTGTTGGGTTCTGACTGAGTGTTGGAACATGCATCTAATTTTGAAGCCTTCAACTCGGCCACCAGTGAATGCTTGGCCAGACACTCACTTGTGTTATGAGTGGGGCTCTTATGGAACTCACACCACTTTCCTGTGTCCTTCTTCGACTTCATGGTGTTGTTATTTTCTTGGAGCTTCGACAAGTTGTCTTAGGTCACCCCGCCTTGGCTTTGTCCTTTGTTTTTCATTTTGGGGGCACCTTTCCCTTTCTTAAAATTTGCTGATCCAAAGTCTTGCTTCTTTTGTTTAAACTTATGCTCGATCTTGACAGTGTATCAATACGATGTGCTGAGCGAGGAGATGTCCAGGAACTCCATCTCATCCTAGATGTACCTGTGTAGGCAGTCGTGGTATTTGAGTACCAAATGTTTCTCAGAATCCTTGATATCTAATTTGTGCAAAGGGTATGAAAATCATTCATGAACTTTGGCACATATTAGTCCCTTCCCTGCTGCAGCACGGTCCACTTTATGTATTTATCCTCATAAATCTCGACAGGGTAGTACTGCTCCTTGATGGCATCTTGGAATGAATTCCTAGTTGGTGCAACGGAAAATAGTGAGGGTGTACTTTCATCCTTCTTCTCACAATAGGTTTCCCACCAATCCTTGACATGGGGGACAACTTTTAGAAGTGAAAAAGTAATCTTTTCTTGGCTGGAGAAATCATGAACATAAAAATATCCTTCTAGCATATTTAACCATTTATCTATGACGTTCGTATCTATCTGACCCTCAAATATGGGGATGTCAAAGTTAACTTGTACCTTAAAGGGTGTGGCGCTTCCAGAAGGAGATGCGTCGCCCTTGGGTAGCCTCTTAAGGATCTGAGAAAAGTTGTCCATAATTGCGTTCCTCTGTCACTCGAGGGCTTCTTCGAGCAAGATTTTGAAAGGATCTCCTACCCTCTTGTCTTTCTTCTCTTCTGCCATGGGATGTCTTTGAGATTTTTTGGGCTAGTCTTGCAAAGGTTCAACCAATTCGAGCCCGAACTCGTTATATCCCAACCTCATTGTGGAAATGAAAAGTAAAATAGAGAAGAGCAAATCGCTCTGATACCACCGATACGAACTTAAATGTGAACACAATAAATTATAGATATAACCATAAATACATAGATGTAGGAGAAATAACACTTCATTTCATTAATGTCAAATATTGAAATATGTTTACAAACAGAATGGAAATAAGACTAGCTCGGGCAATGGTAGCTTATCTCTGAGAAGACATGTAGCGGCTACATGCCTCTGAACTATGTTAAAATGAGGCTCGAAGGCCTATTTATTATTGAGAAATAATGGAAAACCCTAAACATCCCAAAACCTAACCCTAGGAGATGAAGCGCCAAAACTATGGGCCCGGTTTGGGTAAATTGGTGCATCAACTTCCTGAGATCGTAACTTTGGCATACAATCTTCATTTGATGTGCGCAATACCTCATTAGAAAGATCTATTTGAGGACTATAACTTCCAACCAAACAATAATATGTTAATGACATTTTTTTGGTCGTGTTTTTCCAAAGAAAAACGTGGTTTAGGGCCTCATAACGGCTCCGAAAGTTCAGGACCTGAAAATTTGGCAAAATAGTAAATTGTGCTACAATTAAAGAAACTGAAAGAGACACTGGTGGGGGTCCAAGTGGAATAGGCATATGGCCACCAACATCCACCTGGATCAAATGATTTTACCTTATCTCAAATCACGCTACTAGCAAGTGAGGTTGGAGATGAATCCCAAGGAACTTCCTCACAATCGTCATTTTAGGTTTCAAACCTTTTCATTTCGGGACCCAAGATTCCTTGAACTTCTAAGCAATGGTGGTTGAAGATTGAGGTATATTTTTTTACTAAAATGTAAAATTTTCAACTAAAGCTTAAAACTTTGAAGGAGCTGGTGAAAATATGGAATAAACAGGTTTTTGGTAATATCTTGTACGAAAAATCTAAATTAGAAGATCAGATGAAAGAGATACAACAATGTATCATTTTGGAAGGTTGATCCCATGAATTCATAATCCATGAAGGGATCATGCTATGTAAATTGAAGCATCAATGCAAATAGGAGGAAAACCTCAGGTGGAAAAAATCAAGGGTTAAGTGGCTCCACAAAGGTGAACGAAACTCCAAATCCTTCAAAAATTCTATGCTACAACATTTCCATAATAACAATATTTCCTTAATAGTGGGAGAGGATGAAGACCAAAAGATCCTTCATCAAGATATAGAATATGAAAAGACAAGCTATTTCCATGATATTTTTTCAAAGAATACATCCTCCAGACAACCAACCATTAATTTGTTCCTCCATTGTATTCCCAAATTCATTACTAAAGACCAGAATCTGCTCTTATGAGACCCATTTCCATCCAGGAATTTGAAAGAGTAGTCATGGATATGCCTAATAATAAATCACCTAGTCCCGATGGTTTTACCTCGGACTTCTTCAAGGAATGTTGGACTTTTTTAGGTTAGGATATTTATGAGTTGGTAGAAGAATCTAAGCAGACTCACTCAATTTATGTTGGCTTGAATGTCACATTTCTTACCCTTATTTCAAAAAGTGGAAAATAGGAGAATCATTTAGGCTCCTATTCCATCGCCCTATGCAATATAATATATAAAATCATTTCCATAGTGATAGTGAATTGCTTGAAACCTTTACTTTCATGCTTGATATGGCCAAAACAAACAGGTTTTGTTGAGGGAAGACACATATTATATGGAATAATTGTGGCTCAGGAAATAATTTACACTTTATGGGTAAGGAAGTGACTAGGTATGTTAATTAAACTAGAATTATTAAAAGATTATGATATAATTAGCTACGCTTGTTTGTTAAAAATCTTAGAAGCCTTTGGAATCCCTAGAAAATGGATTGAATGGATATAATATCTAATTTTCATGACATTCTTTTCAATACTTATTAATGGGTCCCCTTCTTCCATCTTCATCCCTTCTAGAGGTATCAGACAAGGTGATCCTTTATCCCCATTTCTCTTTCTTTTGACAATGGAAGGGTTTGGTAGAATGTACAAGAATTCTTGTTTGTTGGGGCATATTTTAGGCATGCCTGTATTTGGTCCAAACCTTCCAATCACTCACCAACAATTTGTATATGATGTGCTTCTTTTTGAGCCACATATAGTCTAAGAATTTAAAGGCCTTAGTTGCATTACACGGATCTTTATGGAGGCTTCAAGAAATTTTATAAAAAAATAAAAAAATAATATCTTCTCCTTTATTTGCCAGGAAGAAATACATGCACACTTTACTCATGAGTTAGGTTTTCATCGAGCCCAACTCCCGTTTAGATATCTCAAGGTGCCCCTTATTCTATATTACAAGCAATCATCAACCTGGGAATATCTCGTGAAAAAAGTTTGACAAAGGATCAATAATTGGTCTTTTTGGGCCTTAAATTTTGTAGGTAGACTAGCCCTTACTAAATTTGTGCTACATGAAATTCCTAATTATCAAAAAGCGATGATGACCATTCCAAAATCAGTTTTCAGTTGCCTTTGTTCTTTCTGCATTGATTTCCTTTGGATAGGATCAACTAAAGAGTGAATATGGTCCTTAGTAAGCTAGGAAAAACTCATCAGAACAAAATATATTGATGGATTGGGTTTATGGGATCTAGACCTGCTTAGCAAATATTATAGCATGAAACTTAAATTGGTGGTAGTGGATTAAGGGTGGACCTAAACTA
Source organism: Pinus taeda (assembly GCA_000404065.3). Lineage (NCBI taxonomy): Eukaryota > Viridiplantae > Streptophyta > Pinopsida > Pinales > Pinaceae > Pinus > Pinus taeda. The sequence goes on from APFE031443981.1 coordinate 152,296, forward strand.
TGGAAAAACATTTGGGTAAGAAAATATGCACCTATGAGTACTCAACAGGCCCAGTTGGGGATGGAAGAGGATGTCAAAGGCTCGGGTGTATGGAATTAGGCTCAACGTTGTAAAAAACATGAGCAATTACATTCTTTTTGGGAAGTACAAAGCGGGGATACAACATCTTTTTGGGAGACATGTGGAAATAGCTCCCCTGATTGGTTGAGAATGCAAAATTGCTTCTGATTAAAGCCCTCTCACATTATTTGGTGCTACTAAGGTAGCTCATTTTTGGAAACCATATGAATAACATCAACTTTGGCAATGATGGAAGGTGAAAGAGGATTGGCCTTATGCAATAGGCTCACTTCCTTGGGAGAAATTCCATAAAATGCTAACAAAAAGAAAATTAGAGTATCTCAAAAATTTGATATCCTTCGGTGGGGTTACCAAACATTAGGAAACTTCTCCCTTAAAGAAGCTTATTCCCTCATTGTAGGCCCTCCAACAGTCAAAAATTTAGAGGTATGGAAAAACATTTGGGACAGAACTTGGTGGCCAAAAATTTCTTCTTTTTTTTGGTTAATAGCATGGGGTCATTTTCTAACGTAGGGTCACTTATGAATAAAAGGGATAGAGGGACCATCATTATGTCATCTATGTCGACAACAAGAATAAATTAAAAATCATCTTCTTCTCTCCTGTCGTTTTGTAGGTGACACTTAGGACCTTCGCTTAGGGATCTTTGGTCAACATCGACCTTCTTCAGAGAACTTGAAAACTCTTCTGGATTGGTGGTTCTATTGTAAATTTAAAGACTGAATCATTTCTCAGGTATGGTAGTTTGCCCTAGGTTTCTTCCTCTGGAACCTCTAGAAGGAGAGGAATCTCATATTTTTAGTATGAAAAGCAAGATTGTATCCATGGTAAAAGATGTGATCCACTCAAACTTAAGGGAAACTATATTAGCTCTACCCTAAACCAAGGAAGATTGGATAATAACATATTTTGAGCTCCTCATTCTGCAAAACCTTGATTTAAATCCTTTGATGTGGTCAACTTCTCGACCCAAGGCTTTTTCCTCAAGCCTCTTTATCAAGAATATATACACCCTATCGCCACCATATTTTAACAAATTAAGCTTTGTTAGTGCCTCCAAAGGTAATCTTGGTTTGGCTAAGGTGGAGGGATTCTCCGTGATGCCAACTCCCAACCATTACGAATATATGTGTGGTCCTTGGGTTGGTTTCAAACAACTTGGCATGGTTTTTGGCGCTCGAAAGAGGCTTTTAGATTGTAGTTCAAGAAGGTTATAAGCTCCTTCAGGTTCATGGAGACTCATAGGTAGTGATTCATTGTGTGCATAAGTTTCTCGATGGTCAACCACATTATAAAGTGGTGCACAATTGGCACCTTCTGTAGGTGGTTTCAAGTATACAACACTTACTATCTAAGTTTGATTATTTCATGGTTCATCACACACGTCGAGGGATAAGTTGGAAAACTTAGATTGCCACAATCCAAACCACGTTGTAGACGAAGAATGGTCGAGCATATCTGGCAGAAAGAATTTCCAAAATATATATAGGTGGGTTGATGAAGACAAAATCGTTGTTCTAGGTAGAGTCCCTAATGGGGGTGCCATTTAAGCCTTCTAATAAGATATTTTTTCACATGATTACCATGCAGATGAAATGAATGGAGGAGGAGTTGCATAATAACCCTAGTGAAAATTCCATGTAATAAAAGTTAATAAATGAAAAAATAATAACCATAGTTGATGGGACACTTATTCCAAGTTGAATGTTGGGTAGGACATCCTAGGGGGTGTTCATTCGGTTATTTATGGCTAAGGAAATTGGAAAAGGAAATGACTAAGGCTTTGGAAAGACAAAAAGGAAATTTTTAGCACAATTATTTATAAAATAATGGAAAATACGAGAAAAAGGAGGTGAAAGGTCACAGGTTACATGTGAGGAGGAAAATGAAGAAAATAGAGGCCTCATTAATAAAAAGGATTCTTAGGGTCTATTGGTAACCTTTTGTCAGCTGAGTTTTGTAGCTCTCTCATTATTCTCTCTCTCTCTCTCACTCTTGGACACTTAATGTTTCTTAGAGAATTTTGGTGTTGGAGCAGCAAAGGAAAAGAAGGAAAGAGGAAGCAAAGATTAAGTAGGGAAAGGCAGGATCAAGCAACTAGAGCAGGCTTCATTGAAGGTATCGACTTGCATGTGTATTTCCTTGCTAGATTTGGCCTACATGGTATTGCATGTGATTCTTTTGTTGTTGTGGCATGGGTTTTTCCAAGTGTAGCAGTGTTTTTATCCTAGCCTTTCCATTTCAAAATAGTCATGGTGTGATGGGGTTCTCATGTTTTGGTTAAGCTAGATTGCTGGATGGATTCGAATTTGAGTGGGGTGGATCTTCGAATGATAAAGAATATGGCCTAGTGGTCCCTAAACCAGACTATGGATCACGATAAAGCCACTGGCCTAGTGACCCTTGAGACAGACTATGGGTTGTGGTAAAGCCAGGATTTTCTTTCCTCGGTGGGCCTAGGAATCCTTGCTAGTGTATGGAAAGATATACGGTAAATCCAAGAGGTGGTTGCTCTCTATTCGACCTAGTAATCCCAGGTTTGGGATATGAAGTAAATCCTGGAGAGTGGGTCTCAGTTTAGGGCCTACTGATCCTAGTTTGGATTGCGGTAAAGCTTGAGAGACTAGGAGATAGGAAAATTCCTGATGGTGTAGGTGGAGAAATCCAGTGGCATCCATGTTGTTTGGCCTAGTGATCAGGTGGAGATCACGGTAAAGCCTATTATGATGTGTTAATTGTGTTGGCCTCGTGATCTATGATGGATTACGGTAAAGCCTAGTTTCTATTGATGAGGGTGAGGTGGTTTAGCCTAGGTATGCCCTGGTTGGTTCCTTTGGTTTGAGTCTCACATTCATGCTTGGAATATGGGATAGGGGTGAATGGCTGAAGAGAGATTTAGCTCATCCATTCTATGGTTGGGTGTAACGTGGTAGTCCCATATCTAATTGGTTTATAGCATCATTATATGTGGTCTATATGGTTGTAATTTCATGAGTATTTCTATTGTTATTATTCTGGTTATATGTGTGTTTTATGACAACATCTATGTATGCCTCTCAGTGTGTTTTTACTTGTAAATGAATGGATAATGGATCTATGGTCTAATAGATGGTAATGCATCAAATGAAATGAGGGAATAATGGTTGATAGCAATTATCAGATAAGTATGATATCCCTGCATTTAATGTTGTTGTTTATACCTGTAGATTACATGCTTAAGACATGTTTTGACGAAATTCCTGTCATGGCTAGTAGGGGTCTGATTAAGGTCTTGTTAACTTATTTCTTTTGCATCACTATTTCCTTGCTATTTTATTAATCCTAAGTTATCATTCCATTATGAGCAGTGACCTGGGCTCTAGGCTTGAAAAAGTGGCTCAAATCCTAGGGACACTGGCACAGAACTAGAAAATCGGGTCTCTGGTCACTACAGGCAAGCCTGTGAGAGGGACTTTGGGTTTCTGGTCACCCTCATGCCTATAGCATGAGACCGAATGTGGTTGAAGATGTCCAGAACTTCAGTGGGACCTAAGGACAAGATGTCTGAGTGGCTGACATGTCTCTTGATGGTTTTGTTGTTGATGTGGATGAGTTGATTGATGTGTTTTGTTGATTCCACTTCCTTAAGGTCAAATAGGAGGTCGAATACCAATCATAGTAGCCTCTCGTCACATGTTTACCTCGGTTGGCATGGTTACTTGGGTAGATATGGGAGGAGGGAGTTACAAGTTGGGGGCTTGTTGGGGGTGTCAATTATCACACCTATTAATTCACAGGCTTTGCATGGTAATTAGTTAGCTCACAAGGGAGGGTTAACCTAACCCAGTCTCCTCACGATAAATGCTCACCCAGGATAGTTGTACGAGAAAATCATGACATTCAGTCATTGAAGGGAAGTATTGGCCGATGGTGGAGGGATTGGTTATTGCAAGGATGGAGTCGGGAAATATTTACAATGAGCTAATTTATGATCACTTGTACCAGGTAGGGAATGTGGATTTTGATCAAGTTGCAACGTCTCACACCTATCTCTTTTTAAACCTCGCATGCAGAGAGATGGGTTGTTTAAATTCTATTATACAATGGTATTTTGCTTACTGCAGTTACATGGATAGTATAGAAGGGTGGTGGCTTTGTAGTTATACATGGGGTGGCATTTAGTTTTTCTTGCTACCAGTTTCTCTCGGGCCTCTGTATTAGGTAAATATTATCCCTGATGGGGGCAACCCTTATGCTCCGTTTCAGTATCGGGATACTCTCATTCGAGGTTTTTTGTCTATACAAATTTGGTTGTGTTGTTGCAATGTTTGACCATCGAGCCAAGGTCCATGTTTTCTGATTTATTCCTTCACCACACAGGTACTGAGCCTACTTTTGAACTGATGAAAGTACTCTCTACTGTGTCGCTTCAGGGACTCAACCTAGTGGGTGTTTCCTTTTCCTTCTTTGTTCTTGTATGGGGGGCGTGGTACCCAAGAACTTTCTCAATTTGGTTCTAAAGGTTTCCCGTTGGGTGTGTTCTCTTTTCTTCTGCAATATTTTTATGTGTTCAAGTCTCCTCGGTTTTTAAAGTCGATTCATTGTAATTTATCTCTATCTAGACCTAAAATTGTAATATTCATGGCCAATTATCCTAGAAATTCTTCATCTCTGCCCTGCCCATCCCTTTTGGTAGTTCCAATGCCATATCAACTAGGGGTTTGGTTAGAAATGTCTCGCTACACACCTGCCACCTCATATGTGTTGTAACTACTTTGTCTTTCATCAGGAGGGTGGATAATTATTTGTCTTGGGTTCTTCACTGGTCACCTATTATTGTGTAACTCTCTAGGAAATCTTAATGCCTATAGTATTTCATGTGCCTTCTCCTTTTACTGTAAAATCACTATATCTCAATCGCCATTGTAAAACAAACTCGTTTTTTGTAGTCTTTATGGCTCCTCAACAGAGAATTTTTAGTCGCCAAGTTGGTTCATCAAGTTCATCCTCCCACCCCCATCAGTTATTTGGTTGGGAATCAATGGCTAATTTATTTGATATAGTTCCTCCTGAGGTAAGGAATGAAATCCTCCTTCTTGAATTAAAGGAGTTTGGAGATTGGGCTTACTTCTCATATTCAGAAGTCGAAGATGCTTCTCTTAAGCGGGTTCCTCACACAGGTAAGTTTCATAAATGAAAACTCCACTTCCTACATTCTATCACAGTGCACCAAAAAATGGAAACTCTCATGTGTATGTTCCTCAAGGACAAACAAGTGTATAATTACAAATTGTTCATGGGTCAGGAGGACATCAAATGAATCCTCATGGATATCCAATACAACCTAGATCACATTGTCACCTGGCTTTCAAGGGTGGAGAAATATGTTGTCTCAAACTCTAGTAATGAATTAGAGGAGGTCAATGAAACTCCCTATGTCATCAATGAGCCTCCACTCAACATCACTCCTCCAATTGACCTTTCATTAAGGGAATTCCTCACCCCTCTCTCCTATCGTTATCTCTGACTGAGACAGTTAGAATCACGATAGCACTAGGTTCACTTTGTTTATCAATTGATTATTTTTAGTGGCAGCGGTGTTACTATTCTCGTGGTCAATCTATATGTTCTCGTTTCAAGGAAGCTTTGTTTTTGAATGTTTTCTTAACTTCACTAGTTTTTTATTTTATGTTAAGGAATGAAATGATTAAAAAAATCATGCTCTTTTGCTTAGTTTTCTTAACTATAATCTAGTTAGCTATCTTCATGAATTTATGTCTCTTTGGGATTATAGGGTATATCTGAAAGAAGCCTATGTCTCAGGGGCAATGTTTGGGTGAATAATAGACTCTCTTTTGGTTGATGTAAACTTTTTTTGATAATGGAAATCTTTTGATGAATCTTACAAAAAAAAATTATCGAGTAACCATTGGCATACCCTTCCCATGGATGGGTTTTATAAAAGTAACAATTATTTTTTGTAAGAATAATTTTATTGGCGAAATCTTATCCCATTATTTTAGATTAATGTGCAAGATTTTCTTTTTTTGTTTATTGAATGTATAGATTGAATTAATTTAATATTTTAAACAAATTTCTTATTAAGAGAACTTAACTCTAAGGGCATCAAGGAGAATGACCTCTCATTAGGGAGGTGCTTTACCAATGGGAACTCAATCAATTTGGGCATCAAGGAGAATTCTATAGGTTTTAACCCCGTACAGAAATTACCTACATACGAATTCTAAATCACAGGAAAAATAAAAATGCGAGAGCATAACACATAAA
>APFE031443981.1:171012-182435 GCA_000404065.3 Pinus taeda
ACCCCCCTGCTCACTACGTAGGTTAGTTGTGGAAAGAATATAACACAACCCAACAAATTCACCCCATGACCTCCCATTAGAGATGTGCTTTAGCAACAGGAACTCAACTAATTGAGCTCATCCTCGAGGCTTAAAAGCTTATTATATTAATTTCATAATTTATTATTTTTTTAAACAGTGGGAAAACTTATCATAACTCATTTTCCAAACTAATAGTGGGTACAACCATCATTGGTTTTTGTATGCAAATGTAGTTTGACGCATCACTATTATTCAAGGAACCACGCCACCTGCAATTACTCGTTGGTGGTCCCTAAGGGTGCAGGCTTTCACTCTTGCCAAATGCCTATGGGTCTTTGGTTGTTAACCTGTTTTCCTACATCTGAGAAAGACAGGCTCCCAGCAAAAAAAAAAGGAATTTTTAGGGAATTCTCTAGACCATTTTAGATATTATTATATTTATATTAATATTAATATGATTTTTGAGAAAAAAATTAAAAAAAAATAAATAAATAAATAAATAAATTAAAAAAATACACTTTGTTATTTTTTTAAAACAAAATATTAAAAAAAATATTATGTTAATAGTTTTTAGCAATTAATAAAATTTATTATTAAATAAATTTGATTTGGTCATAAAGTTTAATTAATTTAACTTATATTTATGATTTTAGGTTTATGATTTTTTAATGAAAGCTTTCATTGTAAGCTATGCATAATGAAAGCTCCACACAATGAAACATTGATCCCTAGAACTTTGGTTCCTGCATGCATTCATAAATGATGTTGAATTTGCTTTCATGATAATATTAATCATTTTTAGCAATTGATAAAATTTATTATTAAATAAAATTGATTTGGTCATAAAGTTAAATTCATTTAATTTATATTTATGATTTCCAGGTTTGTAGTTTCTTAATGAAAGTTTTTACTGTGTAGAGGATACAATTTATTATGAAATAAATTTGATTTTGTCATAAAGTTAAATTAATTTAATTTATATCTATGATTTTGATGTTAACAATTTTTTAAGTCGAGCCTTTCTTGTGTGGATCTTTCATTGTGCAGAGGAAGCTTCCTTTGCACAATGAAAGCTTTCATTGTAAGCTCCACACAATAAAATCTCTGTGCAATAAACCATTAATCCTTGCAACTCGGGTTTTCCTACATGCATTCATAAATGACATTGTCTTTTCCTTAATAATAATATTTTTTTGTAGCAATTGATAAAAAGTTTAGATTATACTAGGTTAAATTAATTTAATTTATATGTATGTTTTTTAGGTTTATAGTTTTTTAATGAAAGCATTCATTCCATTGAGGATAAAATTTCATTAAATAAATTTGATTGGTCATGAAGTTAAATTAATTTAGTTTATATTTATGATTTTTAGGATTATTGTTTTTTAATGAAATTTTTCATTGTGTGGAGAAAGCTTCTTTTGTACAATGAAAATCTTCATTGAAAGTTCTGCACAAGGAAAGCTCAACATAATGAACTTCTTCAAATCAAAACAGAGATAAGTTACCTCAACACAATGAAACATGATGCTATAATCATGGTTTTGAAAGTTCTGCACAAGGAAAGCTCAACATAATGAACTTCTTCAAATTAACACAGAGATAAACATCCTCCACACAATGAAAGCTTTGCACAATGAAACACAATGCTACAATTATGGTTCTCAGTTTGGTAGGTGAAAACTTCTTCTTCCTGGACACTCTACAAAATGTATCAACTTTATGGAGATTTGTTCAATGCTCTCCCCCAAACTCCCCCTCCCCCCACGCATATGTAAAGGACCTGTAACAATGTCAGTTCTAGTATCATTGAACAAAAAGTAGTAGCATAACATAAGAGTGACACTGTCAGAGCACTCGCAAAGGGAATGTCCACTCACAAAATTAGCATTTTTTAAATTTTAAAATGAATTGTCAAGCACTAACAAATATTGAAAATAAAATTCCCTCCACATCAAAGCTCGCTCAATTGATTGAAAATTATCATAAAATTTATAGAAAATTAGAATTATTTTCAAATTTACCGGAAAATAAGAATATTGAACATTTTCTTGAAACTTTTGTTAAAATTGCATAAAAATAGCAAAATAATGGGAAGTCAACACACTTTGGCCACATAGTTCATGGCTAGATAGATACTAATAAAGAAACTTTTAGGAGAGAGAATAATAAAGATTTTTTTAAAAATATAAAAATATAGATCACACATAAATATACAATAAACGAGCCTAGATCCATCTTAACTCAAAATCTATCAAGCGCCCAAAGGGATCAAATCTCTAGAGGTGTAAACCTCTTTTTGAGTGCAAAACTTGAGAAAAGGTTCACACATAATTTGATCCTCTTGGCTTGATAGATCAACAGTTAAATGGATCTAAGTTGGTTATAATTATGAAAATTAATAGTTATAATTAGTAATTTTTTAATTTAATTTCTAATTTTATGTAATTCATTGATTCAAAATGTTTTAATTAAATATATTTTGTATTTTTTTAATGTAATTTGAGCCACTCAAAATGTTTAAATAACACAACATAAACATTTCTTCTGTATTAGCCTCTAGTGGTCAATGCAAAAGTGTAATAAAATAAAATTAAAAAAATTTATTTATAAAATATTTTGATAGAGATGGTTTTTGTGCATGTGGTATTGATAAGTCATGGTATTGGCTTATGGTATTGCAACAAAGTCCATTCACAGGTTAATAATATCTATGATAAAGTGGGGATGAATATACATGGTTAAAAATCTCGTTATATTTTAAGTATTAAATTTTTATGTGCTCATTAATGAAATTTAAATATGATTACAAAATTATTATTTTAAACTATATGAGCCATTGTATTGTAACAAAACCTATTTACAAGTTTAATAATATCTCTAATAAATAGGAATAAAAATCATGATTAAAAAATATTATTAATTGTAAATTAATTATTTATAAATTAAAAAATTTTAATATTATAATAAAATTTTAATATAATACAGAATCATAATTTAATTTATAATAAATCAACCCAACCTATAACAAAATTTAATTTTATTATTTATTATTTTTAATTTTTTATAACACTAAAGCCCTTTCTCTATTACAATTCTAATATTTCTTTTAAAATAAGTTCCCTTCTCATTAATCTTTGACGACGAAAATGGATGACGTCAATGACCAGGTATAAGTTTCTTTGGTTTTTCTCGTTTCTATCCCATTGGTGGTTAATAGGCATTTCAGTAAAAATAATTATATTGTTAAATTAAATTTATTTAAAGATGAGAGTTATTTTTTCAATTATCTAATTCATATTTTATATTTATCGTTTTGGAGGGATTTTCGGATGAGTTTAAGTAGGTGCAGAAACAATTTCTTTGTCATAATTATATTCACGATTTTTTAGGATGGGACGAAGACTTTTACGAATGTCGGAGGTTTTGATGTCTCTATAACGTTTTTGAATTGTTTTTTGGAATTTGTTGATAAATCTTTTTAATGGTGGGTTTGGGTATGGTTAATTTGTTTTGACAAAAATTATATTTTAAGAATATATTTTTGTAATTTACTATTTAGAATTTTTTAAGTATATCATGATTTTTTTTAAGATCTTTACTTAAGTTTTATGTAGATTTTAGCATGGGAGGTAATTTATTTATTATTATTGTTTAGATCTATTTTAAGAAATTTGACCATAAAAATTCCAATTTTTACTATGCTTTCATCTTCTCATGAGTGGAGGGGAAGATTCAAGAGTGTCACTCAAATTGGGGTTGGGTAGATGGACATTGAAGGTGCATTGAAGTTGGATTGAAATCCAAAAACCATGGTTCAAAGAAGAGGCCATCTTTATGGTAAAACTATGGTACCTCCTTGATGACCTCTCTATAGTCTTCTGGCTTATTAAAATACATTTTAAAAAAAGCCTTTAGATCTCAAGCTCACAATACATGTTAGCGTCTAGTTGGAGTCCATCCATTTGGTGAAAAATGCAAATGATGGCTAAACCTCATTAAATCTACAAATTATAGCATTTTTCTTGTAGTGGTTGATGAACTTGTTGATTGCATTCAATTGAATTTGTTCTAGAATGGTGCATTAATCTTTCTTCCTCATAAAGTCTCGTAATCATGGAATCATCATTATCAAAGGAAAATAAATTGTGTCTTGGACTACATCTTTAAAGAGTGAGGAATCAAAATTCCCCCCTATGAAAACCCCTATAGAAGGAGAAACTTTAGTCTTAAAGGGGACATTGTTCCTCTACTCCAAGACCTCCATGGAGACAAGGTGCCAACTGCAAGATTGACTCTAAATGAAAGTATTAACTAGAGTACAACCATCTTCCAATTGCTTACCAACAAATATCAATCTCCATTAATCAAATCGAATCCTTACCTTGTCTTGGATCTTATCCTTCATATACTCAATGTTGCTCAAACTCTCATCTCCAAAGTAGTAGTTTTCTTAGTAAAAAAAATTACAAAAGGTTGAAAATTTTCCCATATGGGTCACTTACTCTTCCTACTTAAAGTGCCAAAAAAATATAAGTTATGGACATATGCACAAATCCCATATCATGTACATGAACTTGGATATCAAACATAGTCAACTCATCAGTCAAAACATAATGGGAATTTCTCACGTGATTTTCAACCAAACACTAAATACGCTCAACATTAATGACCTTATAATTACTTCTACAAAGCACATCGATTAACTATTATCCAATAAGACCTCTCAAGTTCAAATGCTCCAAGGTTCAATTTGAAATTCATTGCTCACTATTCCTTATAATATTGTTATTTTGTGCCCTATAACTTTCAAATAGAGCTAAGACAAAAATTTGGGAATTTTTCTTGATTTGGAAGATTCCACATCATTTTGAGGCAAACAAAGGGCTCCAAAAATCATAATTGTCTCACCATACTAGGAGTGCATGGTGTTGGACTCTTGAAATAAACTCTTTTTGTCATCACTTTACACCATTTTGTTCATCAGATCGTATAATACCAACTACCTTACACTTTATTTTGTCCTTTTTGTTATAAACTCATACTTTGAGCTACAACATCATATACAAGGAAATATTTGAAGTATAATGTTTATTCTTCATATATTTTAATTTATTTTGTTTGTAAAAGTAGTTTAAATTTTTTTTTGATGATATAGCTACAAAGCCATCAATTATGTAGCTACATATAATTTTGTAGCCATTAATTGATTTTGTAGCAGAATCACAATTCTAGATGGGTACAAGCATACCTTAATGAACCTAGGAGTTGGAGGTGACCACAAATCTAGACTCAAAGCTTATCCACCTGTCAACTCCATTCTAGCATGCTTCAAGTCAGCATAAGAACCAAGTTAAAGCTACATCCAACCACACAGTAGTAGAGTAACTGGATCAGTGGTTGAGCATTTGAATTGTGGGAGGGCATTCAGATCGATGACAGAATACATGGTGGCAGAGTCCCTGTTGGGGGTGGGATCCCTCAAGGGTAGTTTTGGGGCTAAAAGCCCATGTTTAAGTCAATTTTTTGTAATATTATTGTAAAGACTCCGCATTTTGTGGTCGCGGAGCGCGAAGGTGTTATCTGTCATAGAAGGTAGTCCACCCTTAGTTTTGTAAAGTAAAGTCAGTTGTAAGAGATCTACCCATGGTTCGCGGACCATGGGATTGTATAAAAAGAACTAAGCTCTAAGTAGTTAGGAGAGAAAACATGTAAGAGAGTCATATCTTTAGAGAAAGAAGTCTAAGTCTTGGATTGTAGCGTAGGTAGAGGCTCGCGCAGCTGGATGAGCTTGAAGAAGAAAGATTTTTGATTGGATTTCACCAATAGGTCCAAAAGCAGCACAAAAAAACATGGCATGATTGACACATCAAGCTGCACATTTAAAGTAAATGATCTGGTTTTGTTGTATGATAGTAAGTTTGATAAATTTCCTGAAAAATTGAAGATGCACTGGTTAGGGCTTTATGTTATTAAGGAGATTACCGACGGAGGAGCGGTATAGCTAGTCAAGTTAAATGGAGAACCCTTCCCAGGAAAGGTGAATGGAAGTCACTTGAAGCCATACACCGGCAGTTCAGCCATGTGACTAAATGAAAGTGGCACAGTCTTAGCGCTCTAGGCAGCTGAAAGTAGGTGCGGGACTATAAACTACACTACTTGGGTGGGGGAGTTGCGCGATGGGAAGATGGTGCGAAGCAAGGACATATCACTGCATCCGCGGAAACGCAGAGGGAGTTGTGCTACCTAGGGAGAAATCGCGCAGGTCAGCCGAAAAGTGACTGTAAAAGTCACTGTTCATGAAAAGATGGCAGAAGTGAAGCCAAATGGAGCGGGTGACTGGCAGTGAAGACGAAATTTATGGCTTAGATCCTTGAAAATCTATCACCAATCTGGCATTAATGAATTAATTTCAGGGGGAACAGTCGGATTTGAATTCAAATCGCCCTATAAATTACAAATGATTTCCCAGCAAAAAACACTTGGCAGTTTGAGAATTGAGTTGTTGTGCTCTCAGGTGCACATGAAATGTGAATTCTTTCAAGATCTGATAGCGAGTCAAGCATTTGAACAATTGTAAAAAGAGACACAAGCATTGTTGAAAAGTGTCATGTCAACCCATGCAGAAGCTATGAACACCAAAGGAGCGGCACGTGAGGAAAATGTGCAAGAAATTGATATGGGGACTGAAGTAGCTACCCCGGAAGTAACCGAAGTATTGGCAGAGGTCCCTAAATCTCTAAGAATGCCGAGACTGAAGCCAACCCCAACCAAGGAGACCATGAAAGACAAAAAGGGCAAGTAGCCTTCCATACCGGTGCATGCGTCGTCAATATGAAACCCACCAAAGCGTACTACCCAGGAGAAGGCAAGGCTATAAACCTAGAATAAGAAGAGGAGGATATCAAAGACATCCCCGTGGATGATAAGGATGTGGGAATGGAAATAGAGGAGGTTGAAGCCCAGGGTGCGGACCCTATTACACGGTTGCTGGAGTATGTCCCTCCACGTAAGCCTAAGTCCAAGGTCCCAAAGGACATTGATGAAAGTAAGACTCCCCTGCAAACCCCTTTGCTACAAGATGAAATCACTTTTGACGGTCTGCATTTGGCACGGGTGGTGATTTTTAAGCTCGAAGACTGGGACTTGGAAAACCATGAGAAGTTCCCGCACCTGGAGACCGAAAAGTTGACGTGCTGCATCATAGCCACGAATACGGGGATGACTTCACTAGAGCTGCGGAAGTGGCTCAGAGGAGTAGAATAGGCAGGATTATTCAACTTGCTCTAGGTGTTGCACTATCACCGCACCCCCTGTGATAGTTTTGATTATCAAGTAGTTATTGTGCTTGGTACATGATGGATGTTTGTGGCTAGAGGAGCCGATACCCATCACCGATATGTTGATTCACCGCATAACACGTCTTTCATATACAGGAAAAAACCCAGCTATGATCTTTGGCGGCAAGGATGGTGAACTGGCACTCGCAGAATCAATGAAAGAGAAGTTCAAACTAGTAAAGAAGCCGCTCGAGTACGCTCTCTCCAGCATCTGCGACCCTGCTGTAAAAGTGGAAATGGAGATCCTTACAGGGAAGGTGATGCGGAAGTGCCTCACTAATGAGGTATCAGCGCCTGTCGTCGCGCTCGCATAGCAGTGCGCGGAAGGAGTCTAGTTTAACTAGTTAGACTACCTTCGCGGAGAGCTCTTGACGAACTGTCGCGAAGCGCAAGAGCAAAGCAAGATGTTCCACTACACATGGCTCTTTCTGTTAATTGTGCTCGTAGCATGGGAGCTACCAGCGAAGAACCAATTCTCCTTGGTCACGCCAGACCTTCCTGAAGCAGTGAAGTATGCTTCATTGTGGGTGACCAAGGATGCAGAATGTGTTCGAGACTGCAAGATCTTCTGGATCTTGATGGAAATGAATATTAGAATGGCTATCAATCGCAAGCCGCAATTTTCACCCACGGTGTATGCTAACCTATAGAGCTATGCTGAGTTTAAGGTTGATTCCTATTAGATTTCGATCAGGGCACATAAGTACCCTACACAGAAGTGATATGATTTGTCGTACATAGCCACATATGATGTCATCGATGCAGTGTTGGATACATTGTCGATGGAGTGGTGCACCTCGACAGACTTGGCAGTGGGTGGAAGCAAGTTCACCGCACAAAAGAAGAAGGAAGAGGCCAAGCTAAAGATGACACAGCTGGTCGAAAAGAGGAAGAAGGAGGTCGTTGAGAAGGCCCAGGTACAACAGATAGGAAAGGAGGCACGAAAATAATCAGGTCGTACAGAGTGGGGCTCTGACAAAGGCGTGCAGTCGCCTTCACCCGAAACCGAAAAGGAGGACACAAAGCAGCACGATGCAGACCCTTAGGAGATGTCCAGCCACATTAAGCGCCCGAGAGAGCTGGAAAAGGGAGATTCCAGAAATAAATCCAAGGCAACCAAGACCTCATTGGACCCCATCACATTGATGGAGGGTGGCTTATATGACATCGGTGACACAGTTAGACATGTCACCGCGAAAGCCCTCCAGCAATTTGAGAAGTAACAGCAGGTCCTCTTAGAGACCATCCAGATTGGGATGCAGGAGTTGCAGACCCACGCGTCACAAGATGGTACATTGTCCACCAGCTTGGCTATCGACACATCAGAGGTTGCTGATATGCTACACACGAAGGCTTACAATGCTCTAGTGCTGCCGGATGGAGCACTGACAACAGAAAATGAGGCTGACACGCCCACTGTCAGTGCCTTGAAGGGAGTGGGATTGAACTTGGCATCGCTCCAGCGCTAAGTGCTCCACCTCTTGTAGGATGGAGTCATTGTTGAGCTGAGGGCCCGTGAGCACCGCGTCCTCCAGGTGATCAATGAACAAAAGATAAACAATGAGCAGATGGCCTTGCAAAGGAATGTTTTCGTCGTCGCCGAGGTCGAGGCGACCAGCCAGAACAAGAATATCATACATGCCATGGAGGAGGCCTGTAGAATGGTCTTGGAATTCGCCATTATGGAGGAGGAGCCAGTCAAAGTCTGCATCCACAAATTGGCCACATGGGTGTGCGACACTCGGACAGAGATGGGGCGGGTTTAGTTGGAGTTGAACCTGCAGATTACAGAGCTCTAGTTGAGGGCTTAGCCTTCAACACTGCCAAAGGTAAAGGAACAGTGGGTGTCTGTTGTTACAGAAGCAGTTGCGACAGTGGAGAGTGCAGTAGCAGACTGCATACAGTTGTTCGAACAATCGTTTGAGGTCTTGACCGGCTTACAGGAGGACCCAAACATCCAGAGGCTAGAAATGGAAAACTCCAACAGTGCTATAACGAAGTTAAGGGCATAACGCGATCCGTTGCTGACACATAGGTTAGCCAAGCTGCAGCAAGCTGAGCAGCCGAAGGAACAGGTGGATGCAGTGCTGCCCAAGGAAGCAGTGCTGAAGGCGTGACTAAAGCCCTGGCTGGAGGAAGCTTATGTAGTCACAGGAAACATTGAAGGCAAGCTTGCGACTCTGCAAGTGATGCAAAAACAGATTTAGGCTGACAGTATAAGGGCAGTAATGGAGAAGATAGTCGAAGTTGCGAAGCATGCAGCAGCTCAGTGCACAGCCGAAGTTGCGGTCATCAGGGTCGAGCTGGATGGGCTTCACGCAAATATCTTCGTGCCTACCAAGTGACTCAAGGGCGAGTCACGATGTTTGTGTTGGGGGCTTGTTGGGAGCGGGATCTCCCAAGGGCACTTTTGGGGCTAAAAGCCCATGCTTAAGTCAATTTTTTGTAATATTATTGTAAAGACTCTACATTTTGTGGTCGCAGAGCGCAAAGGTGTTATGTATCACAAAGGGTACTCCGACCTTAGTTTTGTAAAGTAAAGTCGGCTGTAAGAGATTTACCCATTGTCCACGGACCATGGGATTGTATAAAAAGAGCTAACCTCTAAGTATTGTGCTCTTTTCCTTCCGATCTAACTTCTTCCATTCTTCATCAGACACTCCTACTGGTTTAGTACCTGGATCTACCGCGATCCATTGATCTTTATCCACCAACAGATCCTCCATCTTGAGATTCCACTACTCAAAACTCTAACCATCAAATTTCTTGATCTCTACCTTTCCATTGCTCGCCATCTTCTTTTACCACTAGAATCGATATCATAGATCTCCCACTGAATAGGGTCTACCACAGGCCCAAGCGAAACCCCTCAGCAACAAAGACATCCCCTTGAATCCAAAACAACTCCGATACCAAATGTAGGTTTTAACCCCGTACAGAAATTACCTGCATACGAATTCTAAAACATAGAAAATAAACGATTCAAGAGCATAACACATATACACAGAGATTTTCCCCTGGATCCCAAAATCGGGACTTCCAGCTTGATTTTTTATTATGTTCCTTTCAATGTTACAATACATATTTATACATGTCGAAGCATCCAATACCATGGACCGAAAACCATCGCGTCCAAAACCATGGACCGAAAACCATTGCATCCCAAACCATGTGCGAAAAATCATCCACAAAACCATAGGTAGGTCTGCCCAACCTAATATAGGGTCCCAAAAAAAAAATTCCCGAAACGATGCCCCGGACCCCATAAAGTGGTGTTACCTACACCCCTCAAACCCCCTGTGACCCCCCCGCTACGCAATCAGCACAATGACAGGGGGGCTCCAACCCTGTTCTAACCCCATGGGTAACTACGTGGGCTAGTCATGGAAAATATATAACACAACCCAACATTCTCCCACTTGTTGTTTTTTTTCCACAGGGAGTCACAAGATAGCTTAGTCATTTATCCAACGCTACAACACCCATTGTTTCTCTACACCAAGAGAACTTCTCAGAGCTCACAGATTTTGTCAATGCATCTGTAGTATTCTTCAAAGTGTCCACCTTTACTACCAACACCTTTTTGTCCTCTGTCATATCCCTCACAAAGTGATACTGAAAATCAATGTGCTTTGTCTTTGAATGATATGCAGGGTTCTTTGCCAAGAAAATTGCATTTTGGCTGTCACAGTCTATCCTTATAGCTCCTTGTACTAACCCCACACTTGAACACAATCTCTGCAACCAAACTAATTCCTTGCTTGCATGAGTGGCTTCCATGTATTCTGCCTCTATAGTTGATAGTGCCACTACAAATTATTTCTTACTCATCCAACTGACTACACCTCCAAATAGGTTAAACACATACCCACTTGTAGATCTTCTTTGATCCAGATCTCCAGCACAGTCTGCATCAACAAAGCCACGAATATCCAACACTTTGTCCAATCCTAGTCTTCCTTAGTAGCACAAACCATAATCACCAGTGCCACGCAAATACCTAAAAACCCGCTTCACTGCTGTCTAGTGCTCCTTCCCTAGTTTTGACATAAACCTGCTCAA
>APFE031443998.1:768-12643 GCA_000404065.3 Pinus taeda
GCCGGTCAGAGAGAGTAGACCACCTGAGAGATTTTGTAGCTATATGGCGATGGTTACCAGCATCCTCGACTCTGAGCCTTCTAGCTATGAGGAGGCAGCTAGCCAGCAGGTCTGGAGAGAGGCCATGCAGGAGGAGTATTCTTCTATCATGAAGAATGATGTTTGGGAGGTGGTGCCGAGGCCTGAGGGCAGGTCCGTGGTTACTTCCAGATGGCTTTACAAGGTAAAGCATGCTGCAGATGGCAGCATTGAGAAATTCAAAGCGAGGTTTGTGGCTAGAGGGTTCTCCCGGGTAGAGGGAGTTGATTATGAGGAGACCTTCGCTCCCGTGGCTCGATATACTTCGATTCGCTCCATTATATCGATAGCAGCAGAGATGGGTTGGAAGATCCACCAGATGGATGTGAAGACCGCATTTCTCAATGGCTTCATATAGGAGGAGGTGTACATTGAGCAGCTACAGGGCTTTGAGGTGCATGGGAAGGAGTCCCATGTGTGCAGACTGAAGAAGGCCCTTTATGGCCTGAAGCAACCTCCCAGAACTTGGTACTCCAGGATAGACACTTATTTGCAGGGGATGGGTTTCACAAAGAGTGAGGCAGATCCAAAACTTTACTTTATCTGATAGGTGAGGAACCTCTCATTCTGGTGATGTATGTGGATGACTTGGTCATTACAGGTGCAGAGAGACTCATAGAGCACTGCAAGAGAGATCTTGCGACGGAGTTTGAGATGAAGGACATGGGCTTGATGCATTACTTTTTGGGTTTGGAGGTGTGGCAGGAGGAGGGGCATTTCTTCCTGGGGCAGGGGAAGTATATTGTGGACATCTTTAGCAGATTCCACATGGAGGATTGTAGACCCATGTCGACATCGATGATCACCAACTGGAAGAAGCTTCATGCTTCGGATTCCGGGTTGGTGGATCCCACATTGTACAGGCAGCTGATTGGTTCCTTGATGTATTTGGTCAACACTAGACCAGATATCTGTTTTCCAGTCAACACGATGAATCAGTTTATGTGTGAGCCTAGGAAGGTTCACTGGGTGGCTGCAAAACACATTTTGCCGTACTTGCAGGGGACAATGGATTATGGTCTGGACTACAGGCAGGGAGATGGAGTGAGATTGGTAGGACACACTGATTCTAATTGGGCAGGTTGTGCTTCTGATAGGAAGAGCACTTCAGGGTGCTGTTTTGGGTTGGGTTCAGCAGTAGTGTCATGGTTCAGCCGGAAGCAGCAGTCAGTAGCACTGAGTTCACAGAAGCAGAGTATATGGCAGCCAGTCTAGCTAGTTGTGAGGCCATCTGGCTTCGCAAGATGTTGTTTGGCTTATTTGGTCAGCCGTTGAGACCTTCAGTGATTTACTGTGATAATCAGAGTTGCATTAAACTCACGGAGAATCCAATATTTCATGACAGGTCAAAGCATATCGGGATCAAATATCATTTCATCAGAGACTATGTTCAGGAGGGAGCTGTGAAGCTTGAGTATATTTCCACTGATGAGCAGGTTGCAGATATTCTTACCAAAGCCTTACCACTTGGCAAGCATGTCTACTTTAGAGACAAGATGGCTGTGGTGAGGAACAACTTCCTCGGTAAGAGGGAGTGTTGAAATTTGGTACCGGAGGATAGGTGGTTCCCTAAGGCTTTGATCTTTGGCCTAGGGAAAAGTGTCCAAAGGAATTTAATTTTTCTCCTAAAGTGACTTTATAATTTTTATAAAGTCAAATCTAATTTAAAAGTGACTTTAAGTGATAAAGTTACTAAGTCTAATTTTAAAGTGACTTTTATAAAGTCAATGAAAATTAGAAAGGAAAAGTGACTTTGGAAATAAATGACTAAGTGGGTCTTTATTAAAGTGGGGTGAATTAAAAAATAGAAAGTGAGATTTAATTGTGCATTTAATCTCAGCCATTGATCTAAATCTATCTCAGCCATTGGATTTAGGGATCACCCAAAAGTCATTTAGGGTTGGGTTAAAGGAGGAAAAAGAGGAAAAAGATCATTCATTCTTTCATGAGCAGATTGGGAGAAGGAGAGCAAGAGAGCAAGGGAGATTTCTGGACAGGAAGGAGAAAGAGGCAGCAGTTTGGCACACATACCAGGCAGCGCTTTAGCAAATCAGAACAACAGAAAGAACAAGCATACAGCTGAAAGAACCAGCGATAAAAGGCAGATTTTTGCTGAAAACAGTAAAAGGCAGATTTGTTTTTGCACAGAAATCGAGGCAGCTGATTTTCTGCACAAAAATCGAGGTTCGTACAGCCTGTCTGTACCGTCTGTACAGCCTGCCCGTACAGTCCGTATGGCCATCCGTACCGTCCGTACAGTTGCCGTGCAGCATTGTGTTTCTGTTTGGAAATTTCCAGTGAGCTGTGAGGCTCAGAAATCGAGATAAGTTGGAAATTTGTGTGTTGATTTTTGCTGAAATTTCTCACTGTAAAAAGACATTTTCCAGAAATAAAGAAGAGCTCTCAAACTGGTTTTCCCCAAGAGTTGTAGGGGGTTTTTCCAGGGTCACGTTGACCAAAAATATCAGTGTTTTAATGTGTTTTAATGGTTGTTTATTACTGCCGATTTTTATTTCTGCAATTTCCAGCATTCTGTAAATTTTCCAGAATTTGTGTTTTCAGCAAATTTATTTTTTCCAGCCTGTTGAATGTATGTTTATGGGAAAGGGCATTTAACTACATGGGAGAAAAAAGGAGAAACTGAAAACCGGGGTGGGAAAACAAATTTTTTTACAAGGACCAAGCAGAGTTTGCGACTGCCGGTTGCAAAAAGATTGCTGCCAAGAATTGTCAGCAGATTCTTCAATCAATGACTCTTACAGTTCAGAGAATGAAGACTCTATTGCATATTTACAAGAGGGTTGGACCGTTGACAAATGGGTAGCAAATGATTAACAAGAAGCTTTTCTAGAAGAATCTAAAGCTGAGGAGTTGAACAATATTTGTGGCTGCCCTGACCAAGAAGATATTGGTCAGCAAACTTTTCATGAAAATAAGTCAGCCGCAAATTTTTCTTGTCGGTTCTATGACCCTGAAGCTGACTACATGACGACATTCTTCGGTTGGCATCAAAGGTTGTTTCTGGGGTATGCATGAAGCTTTTTATTTGCAGATTTTTCATGGTGCATGCTCATTTTAATTTTTAATTTTCAGCAACAGGGAGGCATTAGGTCCAGCACCCAAATGTTGGCATGGCTCCATTGGAGGGTTGAACTCACTTAGGTGAATTGAGCCCTGTACTTAGATAGGAGTTTTATATAAAAAGCTCACTATCTGAGCATTCACTTTCTAGTTGGTAGAATTTATTTTTCTGCATTTCAGTTTAATGAGGAAAGGACTCCCTGCAAATAAAATTTCATGGAGATTTTATGGTTGTACAAGTTCAGTATATTTTTAACTCCATGCCCAATGGTGAAGGCTACTGGTCTGCAGGCTCTCAGCACCTTGCCAGCAAAGCACTGTCCGCAGTTGGAGCCAATTTTGTCACGCACTGCAAAATGTGCTTTCTTTCGCCCAAAGTGTAAAAGAGCAGTAAAGTTTGCAGCTGTCTTCCAAGCTATAGAAGCTCACAAAGCTAAATCGAACACTCTTCATTGGATAGGGCTCGGAATAAGCTCTTTAACGGTATATGGAACTCCTCAAATGGACCCCGGGATCAGAAGATATGGCCTGTTAACGATGAGGGTTTTTGTCACCTTTGAAAGAAGGAAAGAATCGCAGATTGGAAGTCTGGGAACATAACGCAAATTGCAGATCGACGGGTCTAGGCATATATGTGATCGGCGGGTCCAACAGACCACTCGTAAGAAGTTGTGGGAGGAATACGCCAATGGTGTCAAAAAGCGGGGAGGGCAGAAAACAATTTAACAAAGGTTTGTAGCGAAAAACCAAGGGCAGGTGGACCCTTTCTCTCTCCTCTAAGGGGCCATGTGGCAGAGCACTATTGGAGCCGATAAAGACACGATGGTGCTGATGTCACCATGACGTGGTAGTACGGAGGACACATGGCACGTAGATTTGGCATTTTCAAGGGTCCAAAAAGGGCAAAGCTGGGTGACACGTGTCACCACTGAGGAAGTGCCATGTGGCAATGATGACGTCACATTGGCAATCGCAAATCGAAGGTTGTGGCTTATCGACACTTTGTGATGCAGGGCATACACGGAAAGTGTGATAAAGGGGCTCCGATACAGGGCTTGGCCCATAGTCACATAGAAAGCTAAAATATCCAAGGGCTAAGCACGGAGGGTGATCGATGATCGATAGTTGTGTTGTGCATAAAAAAAATCGCCGATTGAGAACCTCCAATAAAGGGGCTCCGATAAGGGGGTTGGCCGATGATCACATAAAGGGTCAAGGAACCAAGGGCCGAGCGTTAAAGGGCTATCGCAATTGGAGGTCGCAAACATGTTGCGGCTCCAATGTAAAAGTCTCGACTGGAAACCCCGATTGCGATCTGCCGACAAGGGAGCTCCGATATAAAGGCTGAGCCCCAGGTCAAATCTCGCGGTCCTATGATGAAGAAATACTGAAAGGAGCTAAAGCAAAGGGGTGTAAGGAGCATCAGGACTCGCTGTTTGTAACGTCCTCTAGAATAAAAGTCCCGATACAGCGACATCCTGATAGCGTGGTACAGTTCTTTAAAGTTGGATGGGTCAGCAGGTGAGACTTTGAATAGAGGTATGGAGCAGTTGGAGAGTGACGTGGGCTAATCCTGTGGAAACCTCTGCAACAAGAACCCCAGGACAACAATCACCTCAGGAATGAATTCGATTGCTTCGCTGCACGCCTTCGGAGAGTAAAGGGAGGTATGGGACTTAGGAAGACTTAATGTTTCGGCATGGGGCTCCACTCAGATACACAGTGAAGGACTGTCAGGACATTCTCCACTTCTACTCTGTAACAGGCAACTCACAGTCGATCCACTCCCTGGTCTAGAGAACGAGCGATTTAGGCAGTTAAGGCGAAAGCGACAGAAACTAACGAAGTAGTAGGAGGGACACTATTAAATTATGGCATGTTCTATGCTTAAGGGCAATTTACTTCAAAACTTCTTATTAGCCCAATATTAATTTCTAGAATTGCAATCACATCAACATGATAGTAAAATGCAAATAAACATAAATGTAAACAGTAGAAGACAAGCCAAGACAAGAGACACAAGATGTGGCACCAGCCAAGGACAAACCCTAATGCAGGGAAACCCTTTGATCAATTCTTCTTATATTCTTCAATAATTCAGCGGAGAGAGAGAGATAGTGCAATTTCACAAATCTGTGATTTTATAACAGCAACAATAAAACCCTAACGAGCAAAGTCAAACATGGTCAAATAGCTCACAAATGACCTCAAGTCAACCTTGGTCAACTTGGCCTCCAACAACAATGATAGGTAGCCCAAAACAGTCCAAGAAAGATGGTCAAACAATGGTCATTGCATGTGCAGCTCTGCGGTCAACCCTCAACAATAAACGCTGGTCAAATCCGTGGTTAAACAAGTCAACGCTTTGCTGCCTAGAAATGCGGCTAGCCTAAGAGAGGCTGTCCAAACCAAACCATAGTCAAATAGTCTTCTTCGCTGGTCAACGCAATCAAAATACAACCCTGCTGCTCCACGGTCAACCCTAGTCAACGTTGCCCTAGATCAGGCCTGCATCCTTCCTTCTTCCGATGTGTGAGTGCCTTCCCCCTCCTATGCATACCCAATCAAACTTGGAGAGAGAAGAATGAGATGATGCGATGAGTGATACAATGCCACAAGGTCTCCTTTTATATGCCACGTTGATGATAAACTGGGGGTGAGAAACACTGTTTTTCTTGCTGGCCAACCTTGACAAACTGTCAAGAAATACAAATAAATTCATATCTCCATGAATACATGTCGGAATTGGATGATCGTTACATCAATCCTACACCTCTCGATGAGAGGACTGCAAGAAAAATATCATTTTCCATAAATGAGGTGACCCACATGGAGTTTGGCCCTATTTGCCAATTTTAACACTCCCTTTCAACTAGGGAGAACTCCATCTGCTAATCCATTTGTCTGTTGGTACTATCTCTGCAATCAAATGCACTGCTCTGCCTTGCTCTGCTCTGCTTTGTTGAATTATGAAGAAGAAGAAGTGATCGAGAATGTATCATACCATCCTCTACTGACCTGAAGTCGGTGCCAGATAAAAGAGTGTCTCATGGCACTCTTACTGACTCGAAGTAGGATTGAATATCCTTGTCTTTTCCCTTCTTAATATCCTTCAGCTTATTTTTGAGGAACAAAACTTGATTTGCATCACTAACTTTAAACAAGCTTACCAATCTATCGTAGATCTCCTTGGAGGTGTTCAACTCGGAAATGTAGGCCACCAGACGCTTGTCAATTGAGTCTCGGGTAATCTTCTTCGCTTTGACTTCACCTTTAGTGTACTTGTTCTTTGTAGTAGCCGGTGCATTTGATGGAGGTTCCGTAATTCTGCCCCTCACATAGTCCAACACTTCTTGCTCTTCCAATGTAGATCAAGAGACATCTTCCATCCGTAATAGTCAGACTTCTGATGGAGTTTGTCTTCGGCCAGGAAGTAGGATGAGGAACCCATGAAGCCTTGACCTTTCCAACTGTTTTTGGTGACTGCTCTTTCACTCTTGCTTGGGCTTTGTCTTAACCTCACTCTGATACCATGTTAAATTATGGTATGTTCTATGCTTAAGAGCAATTTACTTCAAATTTTCTTTCTAGTCCAATATCAATTTCTAGAATTGCAATCACATCAACATGAGAGTAAAATGCAGATAGAACATAAATGTAAACAGTAGAAGACAAGCCAAGACAAGAGACACAAGATCTGGCACCAGCGAGAGAGAAACCCCAATGCGGGGAAACCCTTTGATTAATTCTTCTTATATTCTTCAATAATTCACCAAAGAGAGATATATAGTACAATTTCACAAATTTGTGATTTTATAACAACAGCAATAAAACCCTAACCGACAAAGTCAAAGCTGGTCAAACAACTCACAAATGACCTCAAGTCAACCTTGGTCAACTCGGCCTCTAACAACAATGATAGGCAACCCAAAACAGTCCAAGAAAGATGGTCAAACAATGGCCAATGCATGCGCAACTTTGCTGTCAACCCTCAACAATCAACGCTAGTCAAATCTGTGGTCAAACAGGTCAACGCTTTGTTGCCTAGAATTGCGGCTAGCCTAGGAGAGGCTGCCCAAACCAAACCGTAGTGAAACAGTCCTCTTCGCTGGTCAACACTGTCAAAATACAGCCCTGCTGCTCCGTGGTCAACCCTAGTCAATGATGCCCTAGATTAGACCTGCGTCCTTCCTTCTTCCCAAGTGTGAGTGCCTTTCTCTTCCAACGCATACCCAATCAGGCTAGAAGAGAGAAGAATGAAATGTTGAGATGAGTGGTATAATGCCACAAGGTCTCCTCCTTTTATATGCCATGTTGAGAACAAATTGGGGGTGAGAAACACTGTTTTGCTTGCTGCCTGACCTTGACAAATTGTCAAGAAATACGAATATGTTCATATCTCCATGAATACATGTTAGAATCGGATGATCGTTAGATCAATCCTACACCTCTCGATGAGAGGAATTTGAGAAAAATATCATCTGCCATAAATGAGGTGACCCACATGGAGTTTGGTCCTAGTTGCCAATTTTAATAGATACATTGTGGTAGAGATGTTCCTTGATCAGGGGCCTTTACAGGAACCGCAGGACGATATTTTCCTCCATCATTATTTAGTTTCCTCCTTTCTATTTTTCTTTAGTTTCTTTTATTATGTAATTTCTATATTTTCAAGAACATAATCAAATCCGAGGAAATCAGTTTGGGCATCAGAGCTATTACAGGCCTAGACAGCTAGTCAATCTGACAACTGGCCCTTCGCTGAGATATTTTGTAAATGTGGATTCAAAGCCCCCCTTCCTTGTAGAAATAAGGGGGAGAAACATTTAATATGGGGGTCTCGAATTCTGCAACCGCAGTGGTCCAAATTTTGTGGTTCCACTTTCGTGCTATGAAGCTTGTTCATGAGGGACTTGAGCTATAGATTGCTGAATGTAAATGGACTGGTGAATGGGACTCATTTCAAAGATTAATGGAACTCTTTGGCGATTCCAATCATGGCAATGCACAATATGTTTTCCCCTATGTAAATCTCATTTCATATATGTTTTTCTTTCTCTGAAGTAGTGTGATAAAACTGTTGGTTTCTCTTTGATTCATGGATTTATCTAGTCTTCTAAATAGCGAACAATACCCGTGTATAAGACATGTTTACCTATGTTAGTCTATAACCTGCAGTACCTATGTATAAAACAGACTTACTTGCATTATTCGATTAACCTGCAGTACCTATATGAGCACAAATTTACTGATGCTGTTTGGTGATAAAGGTACCTGTGAGGTATATGGCATGAAACCTTAATTTGCGCTCCACTCTTTCCGCTCTTTCATCTCGTCCTTTTTCCATATTTCTGCGGGAAAATCGCGGCTTAGGATTTTGCATTGCAATCAGCCCTACGCATCGAATTCACTCCTTCCTTTTCTCCTCTTCACTTTACTACAACATCGATATTAAGCTGCCTATTATTGTGTGTCAGGAACCAGACATTTAGCTTTGAGGTTGGCCCGATTTACCCCTTGAACATTTGGATCCATGTATTGGCTTGAGTTTACCTTAACGAAGGCTTATTGAACCAAGCCCCCTTTATTATCCTTTTAACTACGTGACAATTGGAGTGCAATAGAAAGCCCCCATTGATAATCTTTCATGCACTCCTCTCTTTAAGATGTCCTAGGCACTGGTCTACAATCAACCCAGAGGCTGTCTGTAGGAAGCTTTCTATGTCTCCCAAAGCACTTGTGCTACGAGTGTTAGAAAAAGCGACATCTTTTTGGCGATGTTGGCGGGGAACGGATTAGAATATTTTTCCTTGGATACGACAAATCTTTACATTCCCTCTGTCAAGTGAGTAAGGGAAGTGTGGGTTGAAGATCTCCCACCTTGGCGACTCCATTGTTTCAATCTTATGGCAAACGTCATGGCGACTCCACTGTCTGAATTTCTACCTCCTCTGTTTTATGATTCATATGATTTAGAGGAGGATGAGGTGGTTACAAATTGTCAATGGGATCCACTTACAAACAAGTGGGGAGAAGGCTCCCAACAACAAATTTTTCAAGAAGAGCCCAAAGTTGAAGGACCAAGTAGAGCATGTGATTGCTGGTTGCAGAAAGATTCCTGCCATAAATTCTCAATAGATTCTCCAATCTATGACTCTTACAGTTCAGACAATGAAGAATTTATTGCAAATTTACAAGAGGGTTGGCCCGTTGACAAATGGGTAGTAAATGATCAACAACATTTTTCTAGAAGAATCTAAAGCTGAGGAGTTGAATAGGATTTGTGGCTGCCCTGACCTAGAAGATATTGGTTAGCAGACTTTTCATGAAAAGGAGGCAGCTGCAAATCCTCTTGTCAGCGCTATGACCCTGAAGCTGACTACATGACGACATTCTTCAGTCAGCATTAGAGGTTGTTTTTGGAGTATGCATCAAGCTTTTTATTTGTAGATTTTTCATGGTACATGCTTATTTTAATTTTTAACTTTCAGCAATAGGGAGGTATTAGGTCCGACACCTAAATGTTGGCCTGGCTCCATTGAAGGGTTGAACTCACTTAGGTGAATTGAGCCTTATACGTAGATATGAGTTGTATATAAATAAACTCACTAATTGAGCATTTACTTTCCAGTTGTTAGAATTTATTTTTCTGCATTTTAGTTTGATGAGGAAAGGACTCCCTGCAAAGAAAGTTTCATGGAGATTTTATGGTTGTACAAGTTCATTATATTTTTAACTCCATGCCCAATTGTGAAGGCTACTGGTTTGTAGGTTTTCAACACCTTGCCAGAAAGGCACTGTCTCCAGTTGGAGCCAATGTTGTCACTCACTGCAAAATTTGTTTTCACTCGCCCAAAGTGCAAAAGAGCAGTAAAGTTTGCAGCCATCTTCCAAGCCAAAGAAGCTCACAAAGCTAAATCGGACCCTCTTCTTTGGGTAGGGCTTGAAATAAGCTCTCTAATAGTATATGGAACTCCTCAAAAGGACCTCGGGATCAGAATTTATGGCTTGTTAAAGATGAAGGCTTTTGTTACCTTTGAAAGAAGGAAAGAATCACAGATCAAAGGTCTGGGAACATATCGCAAATCGCAGATCAACGGGTCTAGGCATATCGGCGATTGGCGGGTCCAGCGGACCACTCTTAAGAAGTTGCGGGAGGAATACGTTGATGGTGTTAAAATGCGGGGAGGGCCGAAAACAATTTAACAAAGGTTTGCATCGAAAAACCAAGGGCAGGCGGATCCTTTCTCTCTCCTCTAGGGGGCCACGTGGTAGAGCACTATTGGAGCTGATAAAGACACGATGGTGCTGATGTCACCATGACATGGCAGTACAAAGGACACATGGCATGTAGATCTGGCATTTTCAAGGTTCCAAAGAGGGCATATCCAGGTGACATGTGTCACCACTCAGGTAGTGCCGTGTGGCAGTGATGACGTCACATTGACAATCGCAAATTGGAGGTTGTGGCTTATTGGCACTTTGTGACGCAGGGCACACACGAGAAAGTGTGATAAAGGGGCTCCGATACAGGGTCTGGCCCACAGGCACATAAAAAGCTAAAATAACCAGGGGCTAAGCACGGAGGGTGATCAGCGATCGACAGTTGTGTTGTGCATAGAAAAACAACTGCCGATTGCGAACCTCCAATAAAGGGGCTCCAATAAGGGGGCTGGCCCATGATCACATAAAGGGTCAAGGAACTAAGGGCTGAGCGCTAAAGGGCTATCACAATCGAAGGTCGCAAACATGTTGCGGCTTCAATGTAAAATTCCCGATTGGAAACCCCGATTGCGATGCACCGACTAGGGAGCTCTGATATAAAGGCTGAGCGCTAGGGTCAAGGAACCAATGCCCGAGCGCTAAAGGGCTATCACAATCGAAGGTCGCAAACATGTTGCGGCTTCAATGTAAAAGTCTCGACTGGAAACCCCGATTGCGATCCACCGACTAGGGAGCTCTGATATAAAGGCTGAGCCCTAGGTCATAGCTCACGGTCCTATGATGAAGAAATACTGAAAGGAGCTAAACCAAAGGGGTTTAAGGAGCATCGCGACTCGCTGTTTGTAACGTCCTCTAGAATAAAAGTCCCGATGCAACGACACCTCGATGGCGTGGTACATTGCTTTAAAGTTGGATGGGTCAGCAGGTGAGACTTTGAATAGAGGTATGGAGCAGTTGGAGAGCGATATGGGCTAATCTTGTGGAAGCCTCTACAACAAGAAACCCAGGACAACAATCGCCTCAAGAATGAATCTGGTTGCTTCGCTGCACGTCTTCAGAGAGCTAAGTTGTAGGAAACGTTGGAGAAAGGTCCATTCCAGAAACGAAACGGAAACGAGGAAACTCGTACCGTACGGCCTGGAAACGCGCTTCCGGCTGTATTGGGCTGTTTCTCGTGAGGAAACGTGGCCAGTACGGCTGGAAACGCGTTTCTAGGCCATATGATGGAGTTTTCTCTTCTAACTTGACTTTTTCTTGTATTTTTTATTTTATTTTTTTGCTTCTAATTTTTTATTGGGCGACTAAAATATCTTCTAGATGCCTGTCAAGTTATGAAAAGGAGGATTTTTTTGAGTGGGGCTGCCTAATGTTCAAGCCTATGGCCTTAGTGTTGATATGCAGTTCATGGTAATGCTAAATTCTTAAAGTAAAAGTGACATTCTCCTTTATTTTTCATTTTCATCCTTTTACTTAAATTTTTAACATTACCATG
>APFE031443998.1:34313-72922 GCA_000404065.3 Pinus taeda
TTTGAATTTTTTCTTCATTTTGCCACTGTCACTTGAAAAATTGCCTTTTGAGGGACTCTGAGTCATTTTTCGACCCCCAAAGTAGGCTCTAGGAGAATGCTGGGCCTCTGAGGATGAATTTCGACTGGTCATACGCCCCAGACATCTCCTAAGGCCACTTATTTATGCCTTTACATAAAAAATAATTAAAAAATCCGTTTTGCGGGAAATTTTTAACTATTAAAAAATCCTACTTTTAGACCATAGCCAAATTCCACTAAACTTTTTTGTGTGATCTAGTATGTAATATACATCGAACCCTTAGACACTAAGATGTGTCAGGGGCTCAATCTTCAAACTGTCACCTCGGCTTTGGGGTGTGCACGAGTGAAAAAATCCAGAGAATTATCCGCCTCTGAAAAAGAAGGGAAAAGAAGGGATAATTAACCGGATTAAAAAAACACTCCAAGGTGTACTCGTTTGCTGATCGAGTCCCACATCCTAGGCCTGTTACAAATTCAAGAAACATCATACTAGCATCACTTATTACAATTCCCCGTAGGGTGTGGAATCTGGGTACAAAGAAGAAATATGATGAGAAGATAGAAGGAGAGTTAAAAAACTCTGTTGACTGATGACATCTGATGGTACAAGTGTCCTCTGGATCATCCTTTGGGCATGGAGTCTTCACCAAATCATCAGGTGCTAGTCCAGTAGTCAACAGGTCCTTTCTCTCAGTACTGCATCCGCACTGCACCTCCTCTCATCATGTTGCATCGTGCTGCCTACTGCAGCATTGCAACTCAGTTACTGAGAAGTAAGTAACTGATCTCCCAACTCACCTCTCTGTGGGCTAGAGACACCCATTGATGCTGAAGCTCCCTCTGCCGCTGACAAGTGCTCCCTCTCTGACCTTTGTGCTACTGCAACAACTCCCTGCATCTCTCACTGTTGCACACCTCTCTGTGCCATCTTGCACTGGTGCAACACTCCTGTGCCTCTCGCACTGCTGCAGTGTGCTAGCCTCGCGCTGTCTCGGGACTCCTGCACTGTAGCTCTCTCTACCGCTCCATCCGCATTCGTCTCTACCCACTCAGCCAGTCTTGCTACTCCTCGTCGGGGCTCCTGTAGCAAGGTCTAATCCAAGAGGCTTGGTATGTCTCCCCACTTTCGCTCAAGTGGCGTATGTGCACTCATGGCACAGTCATCGTCTGTCAAAACTTCCTTCTTTGCCCGTACTGGCGTTGCCTTAGTCTCGGAAGACTCTCCCTTACTCTTCTTCCTTGGACGCTGGGTCGCATAATGACCCAGCTCCCCACAGTGGAAGCATTGGATCTTGGAGAGATCCTTCTTCTTCCGCTTTTCCTGCTTTCCCTCAGATGCTAGGGCCACGTCTTCCTCCTCCTACTTGACTTTGATCCCCTTGCTTCTACTACCCGTCTTCGACTGTCATCTAATCTCTTCCTGGCGAAGAGCTGCCCACATCTCGTCCCAAGGTGGAAGTGTCCTTTTGCCCAGTATACTCTGGACAAATACCTCCCAGTCTTCTGAGACATCATTTAGAGTTGTCCTCACCAGTAGCTCCTGATCCAGTGTCGCCCCTATAGCAGGCAACTCATCTCGGATCTCATTCAGTCCTCCAAGGAAGGTGTCAATCGATTGTCCCTTCTTCATCTGATACGACCTCATCTGATTCTCGAGCAGCATTCTTCTCTACATAGAAGTATGTTGGTACAACTTCTTGAAAGCCTCCCACATCTCAAATGCCGTTTCCTTCTCGGCTATGTGTGGTACTGCATGATCCTTGACCCCGTCAAGGATAATACTCTTGGTCTTCACCATCTCCTCCGTGTACATTTCATTATCACTGGGGTTGACTGGGACAACTATTACCTTCAAGGCGAAGTTCTTGACACGATTCCTGTCAAGTACGGATAAGATTCTGGCCTTCCAAACTACGAAATTCAATGCTCCGTCTAGTCTGTCCTGGTCTCTTACTCCGTGTAGTGCCATGATGCTCCTCTACTTCTCTCCTGGAAGTTATCTGTTCGACTCCTCAGAGTCTCTACTTCCCGTCTCGAAGTTCTATTTTTGACTCTCTCTGAGTCGTGATTTCCCTCCTGGAAAACCTTTTGCCGCTTGTCGAGATGCCCCTACTCTGATTGTCTTGTGTGACTGCATCACTGATCCGGGTTCCTCGGCTAGAAACCCTCGGTAGCAAGTCCTCTGGCCCCGCTTTGTCAGGTATTGTTCTGACTACAGTACCTCACCAGCTCCACTCTGCAATATTCCTGCAGCCTTCTAAACCCCAACAACTGCCTATCTATGGATTGCGTCAGCCCCTCTCTACATCATGTTGGCCCTGCTTCACCCCGGATGGGTTTGCGTCAGCCCTGGAAGGCCATGCGTCAACCCTATGGCCCTCTGCGTCAACAACACTGGCCTCTCTGGGGCTTTGCGCAACTCCCGGTTGCCTCTGCATGGCCCTACGTGAGCCCTGGCTGGCTCTGCGTTACACTCCTTGGCTTCTGCGCTGCTAGAAAGAACTTCTGTCACCTCGGGGCAACTGTTTTCTGCTGCTATTGCTCTGCTTGGCTGATGTCTTTTAGTCCTCCTGTGATCTGCAATCACGCTCTGATACCATGCTGAAGTTTCTAAGTTTACTTAGTTAGAAACCCTCCATGCATTTTATCTGATTTATTCCTACCTACTTGTTATTTTCTTTAACAAGTTATTTACAATGTAAATATTGAAAATAAACACTAGTGCATGCTCAACATATTATACATCAACAACTAAAAGAAACAGAAACAAACACACCATATGACACCATTATTTTTGGACTAATGTCCCCGAAAAACCCAATGTGGGAAAACCGGTGTAACTATCTGAGGGTTTTCTTATTAAGCAATATCAGAGTACAATATGGGTGCCGAAACTGGCCTACCCAACAGAGAATTTCCTTGGCAGTAATACCTCTCAGCTTCTGACAAATCTATTGGCTGAAACCCCAGATAATCCTTCCGGCAGCTACTCAGCACCAATTTGCCCCAGAAACGCCAATGTCTGCCCAATCTGGACTGTGTCAGTCTCTCCTAGCCCAGCGCTGGCCCTACGTCAGCCTATCTTGGCTTGCGTCAATTCTAGGAGGCCTTGCGTCAGCTCTCTGAGCCTATGCGTCAACTATGCTGGCCTCTCTGGTGCTCTGTGCAACACTTATTTGCCTCTGCGTGAGCACTGGCTGCTCTCATGTCACTCTCTCTGGCTGCTTTGTTGCTCTCCCGACACTATCTCTGCTTCTCTGTCTCTCTGTACTCAATGCTCCTCAGTTGCATCTCCCGATCACTAATTCTATCTCTCTTAGCAAACTCCGCTCTAGAGAATAGAATGACTGATCATTTTGGTGTATTCTCCAGGTGATCCTCAAGCCTCCTCTTATACTTTTCCTGTTGACATATCAACGGTTGAGATTAAGTGCCTAATGAATGGCTAGATTAGGTTTGGCTTGATCCATGTCTTTTGGACCACTCTAACACAGATTCATATTAATACACATTAATATTTTATTTTTCCCAAGTTTAGACTTAGGGATTCCATTAAAAATATTAATTATTTTAATATCTCTTGATCTGTTTAGAATCTTCCCAAACCCTTTCTGGGTATTGGAGATCTCATGTGCTCCAACCTCTCCACCAAATTTCGTGGCTAGAGTACATCCGATGCTACCTCAAATCAACACCCTAATAAAGTAAATCAAAGTGCTTGATGAAAGATCATCGGAGCAAGGTTACTTGGTTTGGGAGCGAAAACTTGTGCGAGAATGACATTATCAGAAGCTCTCGGTTTGGGAGCGAATCACAGAGCATTTTTTATATAATATATATATTTTTATATTTTGATGCATATATGTCAACATAAACATGTAGAATGATGAATTAGATATAAAAAACATAAAAAAACATAGATTGAACCATATAACAACAATCATTTAGAAGTTATAATCTTCATCAACCACGTCCACAAGCTAGTAACATAGTAACATACAACATATTGAGTCTCATGATTCATCAATCTTAAGGTTTCAAGCCTTCAAAATTCAATATATAACATTTATCATCATTGATCACTGAAGTTGTACTTGTAAGCTAAGTGTAACCATTACAACAAAAAATATCTAACATGAAATGAAATGTTATAAAATGAAATGAAATGAAACAACTTTCAACTTTCATGAAGCATCATATTCATAATTCATCACTAATGAGTTATAATTGCCAACTTCAAACTTAAATTGTCATATATTGTTTAAAAAAATATCATAATAAATATGAAAGAGTCAATAGTTATAAAAACTACTAGAAATTAGAAAAGACAAGTAAATCTATTATCTATTGCTTATGCTTGGGCCTCTTGCCACCACGAGAAATGTTTAATTTTGAGTCTTGTTGGAAAATCAGGATCTTTGTCATTAATATCATCCTCTAAGCATTGATATCCAGAGGTATCTTTGTCATTACCTCTGGATCTGTATAGGGATCTTAGTCATTAATATCACCCTCTAAGCATTAACATAAGATGGAAAAAGCATAGCATGTCAAGTCAAGATTTTGTTTGAGTGATGCGTACATTTTTAGGAGGGTCATGATAGAGGAGTTCGACAACCAATGTCACTAACATCAAGGTACATAGAGGGATTGGTGCTCTTGATTAACATGAGTTCCATACCCTAATACATGACAAAATTCAATGGAAACATTGCAATCCCCCAATCTTGAAATCCTGAAAAACTAATAAGTCTGCTGGATTTTGAATGAAATCTAAAATTCTACTTTCTCCATATGAAATCCAATAAGGTCGGAACCACTCTCAAACATCCTGAGTCATTTCATGGTAATGTTATTAATTTAAGTAAAAGTGACATTCTCCTTAATCTTCATTTCATCCTTTCATCCTTAAAGTAAAAGGATGAAAGAATGAAAATGAAGATTAAGGAGAATGTCACTTTTACTTTAAGAAATTAACATTAGCATGAATCACATATCAATACTAGGGCCATAGGCTTGATCATTAAGCTGCCCCACTCAAAACTTATTTGTTTCTTTGAAAAAAATTGCATTTGGAATATTACTGCAAATTTTTTTTTGCAAAAAAGACACAACGCTCCCCCGCAACCCTGCATCGGAGTATCTAAAATTGTATGCTACCCCAGTGTCTGCTCTTGTTCTGATTTGTTTTTGATAAATGATGATCAATTTAAAAAAACTCCATTGGGCGTACTCAGTGTTGTGCAATCAGTTGGTGTCATGGTTTCTTCTTCTATCTTCTCTAGAGTAGTAGAATGTTTCTCCAGTGTTTACCTAAATGTATCCTTGTTCATTTTCTCTAGTTGAGATATTCAAGGTATGACCCCATAATGTGCCGTGGTTTGAGGGCTGACGAAATCTTCCAATTTCTTGCTTTTATTGCTCCTTTGGCTTTCCTAGGGTCTATCCGTTTCAGGACTAGGCATCCTATGGGCATTTTGATAAACAGGTTTTGGGCTGCTGTTAGTGGGGAAAATAATTGCTTTTGTTTTGAATTCTTTTTTGGTAAATAGGATTTACACTTATATGATCCCAATGCGTGAGCCAATATCTCTCTGGTGTTTTGAGCAGATCCTTTCCATTAATCCTATGAAAATCATTGATAGCTGTTGACGATTAAGATTAATTTGGTGTCTATGAAAGTAGTCACTGTTATTTACCAAGTCACGCTATCGTTTGTTTCTATATTCTAAGCATTTATATATGCCACTCTTCTTACTGGGTTTACAACCTTTGCATGTTATAAACAGGTGCTCATAATTTGATTCCAATGGAGATAGCCTTGAAGATTGCTGGTAAAATCAGAAAACGTGAAAGGTTTGCAGTGTATGTAGTGATACCGATGTGGCCAGAAGGCATTCCTACCAGGGCATCTGTACAAGAAATACTTTTTTGGCAGGTGAGGCACTGTATGAAGTGATGGATAGACATTTTCGTTAATGTACTATTATTTGGTAGTAGTGTTTAAAATGAAAAGGAGCACATTATATGAACCTCTATGAAGTTTCAAATTAACTAGTTAAAAAGACTAAAATTAACTACTTAAAAATTTAGTGCATGTAATGAGGTGAGGTCCTATCATAAAATAATGCAGTGCTTCACGTAGAAATATTCTGTTCTGGACCAAAAATTGTCTTTCCTATGGTAATAAGACATTTGGGAAGTCAACATTTTCTTCGTTCTGTCAGAGTCTTATTTCATATGAATCGTTTATTACAGAAAACATATGGTATGCTATCTATCATTGCATACCTTGATCCCAAAGGATCAACTAATCAGAATCGTTGGGCAAGTTGCAGCTTGTTATATCCATCTAGTCAACATGATTGCAAGATTGTCCTGTCTCCATATATATTTTTTAAATAGGAAATTAGCTTTTCCATTATCTGGATAAGTTAATGTGGTAAAATGGTCTTTATGATTTAAAAAATGGGCTTACATCAAGTGATCCTGTAGCTAAAGTTACCCATATGCCATTCTTTCTGGACTAACTTAAATAAGTTTCCTTCTGGGCAAAATAAATTCAATCAACAGTAAAATTCTAACTTGGTGCAAGCATGTCGAGACTCTATACGTGTAAAGGTTGCAAGCCATACAATACCAAGTAACATTTTCGACACGATGTGATTGACTCATTAAAGGTAGAGACTGCAAAGCATACACCAAAAGAGCAGACCTTTGGCAGGATATGCGAGTGTTGGTGATGACAAACATGTTCATTAAGCTATGACAGAAAGATCAGATTTGCAAAATGTATGGGTAACATTGGGACCACAGGCTTGTACAGAGACATAGATTCTAGAAGCTACGACCCATGTTTCGGATAACCTCAGGCCACGAATGGCATTGAAATCTAAGCCATCATCCAGAACATGATCCTGTTGTTCAGATGAATTGTAGTAGACTATAAGAATGTGCTCTGTTACAACCCCGACATCTGTTGTACCTCCAATGTCACTCCCACAAGACCAACCATCAGGTTGACAGAGTAAGAGTAAGAACCACTGATGGGATTGTTGAGTACAGTGATGTCAATACAAAGCATGACTACTGAAAGGTATCCTATATAAAGAACAAGAAATAAAGTAAAACATGAAGTTTATATGCAGAAGCATGGAAAAATCTTCAGACCCAAGTGCAGGTAGCCACAATGGGAGGTAGATGCAGAGGGAAGGGATCTAGGGATTGGGCTATGGTCCACTAGAACTACCTCTTCTACCATCAAAGGCCGTATGAAGAAAAATCAGGACAGAATGATGCCCAGAGGAAGAGCACAGAGACGATTTGGATGCTCTACTGCATTCTGCCTCGCAGCTGTAACTTGCTGCTGATGTCTATGTGATCTCATCTGTGCATCGGTAAGGGATCTAGTCTGGTGACATCTCAGAGGTCTCTAAGGAGGGGGAACAGTCCGCTTGGTCTGCATTGATTTGGAGCTAGAAGCAATGCTGTCACCAGCCCGTCTCTTATTGCTCCTACTTGATGGGAGCACCATAAAGGAGGAGGTAATCTGCTGAGCAAGATTCATCCTACAAGTGTGGAGAAATCCTTAAGGCAGCATAGTTAGGGTTATATTAATTTGATTTCTCTTTCTTGACATTTTCTTTTGATGTTTCTTATTAATTCTTCTTTGCAATTATTATATTTTTATCATCAATACAAATATCAAACAAAGGAAGATCACAAAC
The DNA here is from genome assembly GCA_000404065.3 of Pinus taeda. NCBI lineage: Eukaryota > Viridiplantae > Streptophyta > Pinopsida > Pinales > Pinaceae > Pinus > Pinus taeda. Next base: position 42,064 of record APFE031443998.1, read on the forward strand.
ACAACAAAGAACACGAAATGTAGGCACTCACAGTGTTGCTAACATCTCGATAATATCCTGATTTTACCTCGAAATCACGATGTTTTGGCATAGCCGATGTTTGCCGATTTTCACTGATATTTTGATGGTATCTTGAATTTACCGATGTTTGCCAATATTTTCCGATATTTTCCAGATTTTTATGATTTTTTGGTTTTCCGAACCCTTGCCGATTTTATATCGATGCCGATGTTTGCAACATCCTCACTTAGCTAGGGCAAAACCCCTCTTCTAGCGGAAAACCCAAAAATTCTTCTCTTCTTTTAGAACCGAATCAAATGAGACAACCGGGACCTTTAGACCAACAGTGAGACCTCCTTCAAGTCAAGTTTTCCAAAAGTCAACTCAAGTCAATTCTTCCAAAAACAAACCAACAAGGGTCTCAGACCTCACTGCAACTTCTGAAACTCTTCCTGCAACACTTTGAAACTGCAGTAACCCTAATTTGCTCACATGTGTGGCAGAAACAACAAAATTTTGGTCCTTGCTTGACAAAAGATCCTTCCTGGCTAGGGTTTCTCTTCTTTCTTTCAACTTTGCACTTCTTTCTCCTACAAAAATTGCAGATCAAATGTCTTCTTGATGATAATCTTCGCAAGAGGTCGAAGTCTTCTCTTATATATTGGCTTCAAGTGTGGATGAAGTCACCTTCCTGAGGCTGAGTAGATAGTTGAAGGAGCGGAATTGGTGGAGTGATAAGTGACTCCTTTTACATAAAAATAATTTTCTTCTTTGATACAATGAGCCCAAGAAGGGTCTAGTACATAATGACAAGGACAATGACTCATGACATGAACCCTAGAAGCACTCAATAGGTGCTTTGACCTAGAAACAAAATAAATAAAGCATGAAACCCATGCTTATAAATAATTTTTCTTTGACAATAATTTTTCTTTTTCTTTTCTTTTGACAAATACATGAGAATTACAACAATTATGAAGATTGATACTAGTTACATTTCTCAACAACAAGGAGGCTAGAGAGTGTGGGCACAAAGTTTGGGGGTTGTAATTTCGGATCCACAGGGTCTTGATGCTAGATCCGCAGATCCACTTTTCTGAAATGGATACAGATATGGATCCACCCAGATCCATGTAGGATCCTCCACGTAAATGGATCCTTCAAACCCAAAAATGTATCCCATGCTACTGAAAGGAATCTTGTGCCAGCTAGCCCTCACACACTGTCTCCCAAGCAAATAAAATTAGAGTTTGTGGTTTATTTTTTATTTCTTTAAGGATATTTCCCACCTATTTGAAACCACGAAAAGCAAATACTCTATTTAGATTTTTAATTAGATTACTTATTAGTAACATGTAGGTTGTATAGTCGTATAAGTTATTAACTACCTATAAGTTGTATATCACATTATAATGCTAGTAGGAAAGGTATTGCACATCAAAATTTTAATTTTCAATTTTTGATTACGCTAATAGGAAAGATTTGAGACAATACATAGATAATCATATATAATGTACAAGGGATGGTTGTGTCATTATTAATTTAATTAGATCAATTCCATCCAACTCTAGATGAAGAGTCCTCTTAGAACAATATGATACATAGACTAATATGTTCTTAAATAGTGTACAATATTTATTTACCATTGTAAATAGATGGGAATTTTTAGATTTTAAAGCAAATTTCAGGGAAGATTACAGGTTGATCATGATGTAGAGTTGAAACTTGAAATATTCAAATGATGAACATGTAGACCCATTTTGGACATTTAGTTAGCCCTACTTCACATCATCATATCAATAGAATGATCATTGATGAGACACTTAGTTTTGTATTTACAATTATCCTTGTTGTATAAAGCATGACGCATCATGATTTTAGTGTTCAGATTTATAAGTTATCTAATGATTTCAGTCCTATTGTTGTGATACATGAATGGTTTTGACTTTTAAATTTGAATATGATTTTTAAAATTAGAAAAGTATTATTTTATATTTTGTACGTCGTGTTTCCCTATCATATTCGGATCCTAGCTTTACAAAATATGTTGGATCTATATCAGGATCCGAATCTGAATTTGTATCTGTTTTTGACATTTTGTTTCCTGGTAACTTATTCTGGGGTCCTCTTGCATGTAAAGGGTTTAAGTCCTCCTGAAAAAGTAATGAAATATCCCCAGATTTCATAATAAATGGAGCAACAGAAGATGAAGTGCTCCTTCGAATCAATCTTTCAGAGATGACATAGCTGGTAGATCTTGTCTAAGTGGTCTAGTTGGTGGTCCGTCTCAATCCATAGTTGATGAGAGCCAACTCTGAATTGTTCTAAGGGAATCTGAAGGGCACACAACCAATGGTGAAATGTGTAATGGGGACAAACAATGAGTCCTTCCCTCATCATCTTGAAGTACTCAACATAGAAGGCCATCTACGGATGTAACTCACCGTGAGGGTGTATACATTTCCTGTAGATATCCTCATGAATGATTGTATCCATCTCCTATTATACTCACAAATGGTTGTATTCATCTCCTAGATAGTAGGTAAGAGGTAGCTTAGTGCAGATAAGAAATATCTAATTGGAGGAAGCTGGTCCAACATAATGCCAACTAAAGTAAGGAGATTTGAGATTTTAGTGTACTAGCATTGGTACCGAGCTAAAGGAGTAGCTGCTACAATGGACTCTGATTAATGATAGGCCAACTATGGAAATTTGTCACACCCCTGCATTGTATTAGCAAAACTCTGAACAATGGAGAAGTGAGACGAGACTGAACATTGCCTCAAGGTGGAAGGAGTGAGTGCCAAAATCTTCGAGGATGATGGGTTGGGGAACTGTCTATTTGCATGATATAAAGTGGTGGAGGATGGTTTGTGCTATCTCTAATGAGGACTAATTATACTCTAGTAAACCAAGTCCCCAAACCTCAAAGCCATATAGAACTATAGGTTGAACAAGAGTGTCCATGAGTGACATCTTGGATAATATGTCCTGAAAGTGGTTTTGAAAATATCGTCTTTCAAGAAGGGCCAAGGACCCATATCCCTTAATTTAGGGCTGAAGTGCATACGACAAACTGAAGTCAGGACTTGCGAACGCCGAATAGAACCTGGGTGTTGGTGATCTTGATCTCCTCACCTTTGAAAAATAAGTGGTGATCATAATGAATCTTCTTCGGTTCGTTGAAGATCATGACCTTGGCTTTACTTAGATTTACTGTCATTTGATGAAGATCATAGAAAAGGCTAGGGCATCTAGTTATTGCAACAACCTGTCCGAGGATGAGGCTAGACGGATCACATCATTTGTAAACAAAAAGATAGAAATTAAGACCTTGTATAAAAGGAAACCATCACCATCATGGATATGTTCAAACAAGGAGTCTAGCTTGTCAATGTAGATCCCAAAAAATGTGGGGGACAAGGGGAAACCCTATTTCACCCCAATAATATTTTGGATGACAAATGACAAATGACAAATGATGTTTGGGAGGTAGTGCCTCGGCCAGAAGGCAAATCAGTTATAGGTTCCAGATGGATCTACAAGATCAAGTACACTGCAGATGTCAGTGTAGAGAAGTACAAGGCTAGATTCGTGGCAAAGGGGTATGCACAGAAGGAAGGGATAGACTATGAGGAGACCTTTGCTCCAGTTTCCAGGGTTTCCTTCACTCCAGTTGCCAGATATACCTCTATTAGATTCGTTATATCCCTAGCAGCGCAGTTAGGATGGGAGATGCACCATATGGATGTCAAGGCAACATTCTTGAACGTGGTGATAGAGGAAGAGGTGTGTATGGATCAGCCTGAAGGCTTCAAAACTCATGAGATGCACACTCATGTATGTAGATTGAAGAAAACCCTATATGGGCTCAAACAGGCACCCAGGGTGTGGTATGGTTGGATTGACAATTATTTGCAATAGTTGGGATTCATCAAGAGTGATGCAGATCCCAATCTCTACTATTTGATGGTGGAGAATGAGCCTCTCATTCTGGTTTTGTATGTAGATGACCTGTTTCCTGATAGGATTATCAAGGCTCATAAAGGACTGCAAAAGAAACCTTGAAGCAGAATTCGACATGAAGGATATGGGGTTGATAAACTATTTTCTAGGATTGGAAGTATGGCAGAAGAATGGGGAGATCTTCCTTGGGCAAGGGAGATATGCTACAAATATTCTGAAGAGGTTCAGAATGTAGGATTACCGGCCCATGATGACACCCATGATCACCAATTGGAAGAAGATAGATGCATCAGGGGACAAGCAAGTTGACCCCACCTTATACAGATAGCTCATTGTGTTGCTCATGTTTCTGGTTAACACTAGGCCAGACATTTGTTTCGCTGTCAATACCCTTTGTCAATTCATGGTAGAACCTAAAAGGGTACATTGGGCAGTAACTAGACACATTCTTAGAGATGTGCGTGGAACAATCGGATTTGGGTTGAAATAGACTCGAGGAGATGACGCCAGATTATGCGGATTCACAGATGCAGATTGGGCAGGTAGTTCAATGGACATGTGTTGGACAACTAATCCTCTAAGGGTTGGTGTGGAGGCTGAACAACCAAAAGGAAGTCCAAGAGACCTTGGGATGTGGAACCAAACAGTCACACCATGTACTGTAAATGTATATCATTTGTTAATAATAAATGTACTCTCCTGTTTATCTTTCATATTTTGTTGCTTCCATGTGTGTCTTCAACATGGTATTAGAGCGGGCAATATCCTGCCCTGCTCATATTTGAGCCACTTGTTTTATGGCCTTTCTGTGCAGGTGAGTTCTGCATTTCATGAATGTTTTCTCAGCGAAATTCTAGCTGCAATCTCTGCCCACAAATCGTTGGACATGTTTCTCTTAATTTTTCTGAGCAAATCAAGTCTGTCTATTTACGCATTTTAGAACTATACCTATCATATTTCTGCCCAGGCATTACTCTGCCACACTACATCTAACCATTAATATCCTCTAACGCTGACATAAAATATCATTGCTGCTCGCCAAGGATTCGAAGAGTCGTTTCATATTCCCTTGAATAGTGTTGGCCTGTGCTACATATAGTTTTGAAAACCAATTCAAAATTGCTCTCTGCCATTTCTGTCCTGCCATTCTGAATCTGCTCAACCGTTTCTCTGTAGTAATCTGCTAAAAAAATATAACGCCATTCTTTTCAGCTTTTTAGCGCTGACACAACATGAACGTTACATTGATAGAGATTTTGAGGAGCAACATCAACTTAGCACTTGACCTGGGCAGATATGTGTCTATGGTGAAGAAATAGCTAATGAATTGCACTTTCTTTATCATCCCTCTTCTTCTGCGAATGGTAACTAAATTATTCCAGGCTTCTGCATAGTAGATGGGAGAAGTGGCATATTCGATCCGTATTGGAGCCGCGCAGTGGTTAGTGGTGAACTGGAGCCCATGTGGGAGTTGGATATATTGTTTTTCAATATGAAATGATACACCCTAGTGAGACCAGACCGAATATAGTGCTATGACAATTTCCAAGCTTCCGAAAAATACACTTGGATTCTCAAGAGCTTATGGAATATGCTCAGCATTGGTGGATTCTTGAAGGCGTTTTTTGACTGTGTGTTTATTCAGCGAGAAACTCCATAGCCATCCAAAAAAGGAATGTTGACTACAACATGAATGACAATGCCTTACCAACTGACACTTGAAATTTATTCTGCATTTTTCTGAGGTCAACAATGGTTTGTTGCTATCCATGGATACTCAGAAGGCTAGATGCGCAGAAGCCAATTTCCATGGACGTGCTGAGGTGATCTAGAGGTCGGGCGTTCGATTTTGGTTGGCCTTCGATGTGATCTGCATCCAGAGGGCGTTTCCTCACGTCATTGTTGGGCTAACTCGAAATCCTCATCGAGACCTATAAAGTCATATTAGCGCCTCATTTCCTCATTGCTCAGGGACTGGAAGGCCCGACTCTCGTAAACACGACGTGAAACTTTGCGATATAGAAAAATGGGCATATTCCCCTCATAGCCAGAAGATGTGCAATTGTTGGGCAACTATGCTTCCTTTTGGTCGGAATTAATAGAGATTGTTTGGTGCTTATAATAGTGGTTGGTTTTGCATTACATGCTATTGCTTCTTTCATTTTGATGAATAGTAGAATGAGTTGTGCTAATTACATTAATGGAATACGATTTTTGAAGTCTGAGATCTGGCATGGATCCTTACATCCCTAAGTTGGGCCAATGCACCAAGTTTCAATTACTTTTTCAGCCTCTGCTCCCTTTTGCTTGAGCTCTGGATGCTCCTCATTGGGCCCTGCATTGTTGGGTCTACACTCCTCTAGATTTTGGAACAGATGCGCATATGGGTATGCTGAATCCTTCTGAGTATGGTGCCCAAATCCTCTGATTTTGCAGATAGGGATGTGGGGATAAATCCCTCCAAAAATTGTTGTCTAGAAGCTATAATTCAAGCTTACAGAGCAACTGCATAGCTTGGATGAAAAACCATGGACAACGTTTATGGGATATATGGTTGGAAGGGAAAGAGGTGTGTTGGTGTGTTTACAATTCCGTGAGCACTGGTGTCATCCAAACCTTGTTTGCTGCATTTATTTTATATATGTTGAAGCCACATATATGCGTTGTGATGGGTGTTGGTTTATATGCTGCATTATTTTTATGCGTTGGTGAATGGAGCATATGTTTTGAAGGTCGTAGTATGAGTGTGTAATTCATGGTATGCTTTGCAAGTAGTATGTGGTATGGTGGCTCTTCTCTTTGCATTGGCAACTTGAATCGTATGACAAATGACACATTATATGTGCATTGAGTTATTTTTTAAGGTTGTGTGGTATATATATGCTGATGTTTTCTTTGCTTTGAATTATATACCTTGAACTGTAAGTTGCGCTCTTTCCAAAGCTGAAATTTTCTTGGTCAATGGTAATGTTGACTTGCTCAAGGTTCCAGTGATAAAGAAAAGATTTTTGACATAGTATTGTGAGTGGGTGCTATTTCTTCTTTTGTTCAAAGTTGTGATCAATTTAAAAAAAAAAATTATAATTTTGACAATGAAGAATATGGCTCGAATTACTGAAATATTAGAGTTCTTGGAAACTATGATACATTCTATTGATCATGATACAGTGAAAATCAGCAAGAGCACTCTCTGTGATATTAAAACCTATCTGCAGTGTACACAAGAAAAGGTTGAATTTTTGCAGCTTGAATCTCAACTACAGCAAGAAGAGTTACAGCAGTGGAGTCATCATTCTAAACCTATTTCTGTTCAGAAGATTGAAACAAACTCCCATAAACAACAAGACAATAATGTTACAATTGATTCAGATCCAATGCCCAATAAACAACAAAATTGCATGCACAAGCAGAAATTCAGTCTGCACTTCCCAAGTCGGTCATCAGACCTTGGGAAGAGCTTGTCTACAACAAGCATAGAACTGGTCTTGGATATGGCAAGGACGTGTCCTTTCATATTCCAGATTACTTCAAACCAATCCAATTTCGAAGTGCTGGATTTCTTCAGGACAGTTCATATTCACCTGCTCCTCATGACAATTCATCTTCAGCTGTTCCAAATTCTGCCCCTCTTCCACAGCGACGCAGATTGTGAAATGTCAACACTGTGACCGAGTTGGCCATTTGAAAGATCACTGTTTTGATCTTCATCCATGTAAGCACTGTCATAAAACTAGTCATTCTTCAAACAGATGCTTCAGAAACAATCCTCTTGCAAGAACAAAGATTCATCTTGGATGGATTGCTTCTTGGCAATAGGCATCAACAGCCAAGAAGATATTTCAGTCACATGTCAGAACTTGTTCTAGAGTATTGAACAGTCTTGCAGTTGAGTTTTCTCCATCATCTCACGTTGTATCTGACAGGGGGGCAAATGATGGTCATCTACAAGCTTCAAAGCCACATCAAGCGAGCCTGAGCCACAACCTGCCATACCAGATACAAAGTTGTAGCCAGAGATAAAGATGCCCCTGAGCATGCTTTTAGTCGGTGATACCTCTTCAAAGAATTGGGGACACTTCCTCTAGCAGAAGACTTCAACTTCTTGCCAGTTTCGGAAGAGTTCCAGGAATTGCATTAAGCATTCCATAGTTGGTGGTAATCCTTAAACCATCATAGGTTGGGACCTCCCTTTTCAGGTTGAGATTCTCCCTTTTATGCGGGGTGAGATCTCCCTTTCATGGTTGAAGGTTTCCCTCTTCAAAACATCAGGAGCAGTTCCTCTAGCAGAAGGCTTGAGCTTCATGCCAGACTTGGAAGAGTTCTGGGAACTGCACTAAGCGTTCCAGTGTTGGTTGTCATCTTTAAAACACTGCCCTTTATACCAACATTTCAGAGAGCACATTCAGCCTAGTGCTGCCATGCATTTTTGCACATTTTGTATTACAACTCTCTTCTTGGACTGATACATAACCCTTCGGGTTAGGGGGGGGGGAATGTTGGACACCTAATTCTCTAGGGGTTGGTGTGGAAGCTGAACAACCAAAATGAAGTCCAAGAGACCTTGGGATGTGGAACCCAATGGTCACACCATGTATTATAAATGTATATCATTTGTTAATAATAAATGTACTCTCTTGTTTATCTTTCATATTCTGTTGTTGCCATGTGTGTGTTCAACAACATGAAAAGTACCTCCAGGTACTACTTCAGTGTTGGATCGAGGATGGTCTATTGGTGTAGCAGGAAGCAAAAGTTAGTAGCATAGAGCTCAGCAGAAGCTGAATATATGGTAGCCAACACAACTACGTGTGAAGCTATATGGCTTAGGAAGCTGCTCATGAGTTTATTCAAGAAGAAGATGGGGGCGACCAATGTTTACTGTGATAATCAGAGTTGCATAAAACTCTCTGAGAATCCATTTTTTCATGATAGATCGAAGCACATTGATATCAAATGTCATTTCATGAGAGACTATATTCAGCATGGGGCTGTCCAGCTGCAGTATGTTCCCACAGGAGATCAGGTAGCAGTCATACTCACAAAAGCTTTAGGGAGAGCTAAGTTCATCCAGTTCAGGGAACAAATGGGTATGATAGAGAACATGTTTCAATAGCAGAAACAGATGGATTCTCAGTTGCAGCGGCAGCAGATGAGAGGGAGTTGCCGTAGTTGACAACAATACAGTAGGGTTAGCAACAGCAAAGATGCAACGCATATCAAAGTTGCGCAGTAGTTGATGCGCAGAGCAGCCAGACATCAGCAGCGTAACAGGAGGTGGTGCAATGACATGGTGTTGCTTCAGTAGGTTGCAGTGCTAGAACACATTCCTTGCTAAGAGGGAGTGTTAGTTTTTGTGGCATCGGATGTGTTCTAGCCTTGAAATTTTGTGAAGAGACTAGAATACATGAGATCTCCAAAACCTAGAAATCTTTTCTGGAAATTCCACTTAGAGACGACTTAATTAAAATAATTAATCATTTTTTAATGTTTCCTAAGTCTAAGCCTAGGAAATATGATTAATTGAAGGGTATTAATTAAGTCATGGTGAGAATTTTCTAGAAGAAGACATGGATTGAGTTCTAGTTAATCTTAGCCATCAATTATGTTTTAATCTTGGCCATTGATGTCTCAACAAGAAACTATAAGAAGAAACTCGATGGGGCTTGGAGAAAACACACCAGTAGCTACTCAGTTGCCCAGGCAGATCAATTTTCTCAGTGGCTGAAGTTCAATAGAGGAGATAGAGCCAAGGGGTGAGTTGCAGAGGGAGAGAGAGGGTATCAACAGTGATTCGAGAAGTGCAAAATGAGTTTCGGAAGAGATAGGAGGAGGAGAGACACAGTCCACTGGAGCTCTACGCAGCACCAACACAGAGGGTGATGCAAAAACCCTAGCGTATGGACAGAGGGTTCATCTCGAGGTTAGGGAGTTGCTGTGGAGAGTGAGAAATTTGTCAGTATTTTTCCTCTATTCTGATGTCTGAATTCTTGTACTTGAATTTCTGCTGAAGAATTAATACAAAAACCCTCATATGTTGCACCAGTTTTCCCTAGTTGGGTTTTTCCGGGGACAATTGTCTAAAAATAATTGTGTCAATATTTTTGTGTGTGCTAGAATTTTTCTAATTTTCTAGCATTTATTTTTTTCCACAGTATTTGTTTTGTGAAGGCTGTAGCGTATATATTTCAATATTTGCCGTAGGAAACTGCAAATAATTTGTTTAATTAATTTAACAAATAGAAGAAATATTATTAGTTGTCGCAGTAGGATTCTAGGTTTCAGAATTTTCAAAAGTTCCTTTGAGGCCGACTTGAAGGAGTCTTTCAAAAACATGGTGATTTCGATGGATGGAGGAGTCTTCACACATTTACTTTGACAATGACCTAAAGCCTATAATGGGGCTTGACCTATACGAATGACCCAAGCATGAAACCCATGCTTTAATAAGTCAATTTCAATAATAATAAAATTCTTTTGACAAATGTATTACATTTTGACTTCAAGTACAATAATGAAGATTGAACCAAGTTACATTTTTCAACACTCCCTCTTAACTAGGGAGGTATTCATATTTACATATAACCAAAGAGGTACATGGAAGGTCTCAAACCACATCATCTATGAAGAAGTTTAGTAACCACAATGCCATGGACTAGATACCTGACCAGGGCAATCTATCCATTGGTCTCTCAACAATTTAGGCACCGCAATGCCACAGACTAGATTCCTGACTAGGGAAATCTATCCGAGTGGGACTAAGATGGACTCACGATTTCAGCCTCTCTAGGTACCATCAGGCTTACTTGCTAACCATCAACCCAAAAATCCAAGAGCATGTCCGAGCTCAATGCCTAACACCACCTTTCCAACTTCGAGACCTAGACATGAACACAAAGTGTCGGCCAGATGTCCTCCCAGGCAATGCTTCACTCACAAAGCCTCAACACCCCTTGGTCCGACAGATCAAGGACAACAAATCTCTCCCGATCAAACTGATTGGTAACCAACATGCTATCAAAACCTTCGAGAGATTTACTTTTACAAACATTACCCCAATCAATAATATACCTTCACATGTACATAATCAAATACAAAGCTCGGGGATCTTCCAAACAACTTGATGTTGCTTCTCAACTTTTCATAGTAGGACTATCAACCGAATCTTTGACAGAAGATTCCTCAATCATATACTTTCCTTTCCTACCCATGCAACAACATATCCTCCGAAATTCATTCTTCAATCAAAACCAAACTATTCCCTCCCTTTCAACCAAGGAGCATCTGTTTATCCAAACTCCCTCTTAATCTAAGGGAGATTTCTTCCATTTCGTCATCAGAGAATCATTCATGGCTTCCAACCATTTCGTCAGAGTTATCATCCTCCCCATCATGCTTATCACATCAACGACATCGTCACCATATTGAAGATTGTGTACCTGCACAACTTAGATAGCAAGTACAACCAAAACTATAGAAGCATGAAGTGAGCCATATTAGAATTACAAAAGCATTTCAACCTTACATATATCAGATACCCAAACTTGAACAAGAAACACATGTTCTTCAACATCTTGCTAGGGACTTTGTCATAAACCCTAGACTAGTTCATAACAACTTTCATTCCATCTAGGGTTTCAATGTTTCTTTCAAAGGTATGACACACCCTCCTACAACATATGGCAAACCCTAGAAGCAATTCAAACAAATATAGATCTACAAGGCATCTGACAACTTTCAGAATTTATATGTTCTATTTTCGACTAAGGTTTCATACAAATCCTAGATTTCATACAAGAGAATCAATCAAAACCAATCACAACTTAATTGACATCATGATTGTCATCTACTAGGGTTTAATGTAAACCCTAGATTTCCATCTTCAAATTCTAAACAATCACTATATAGATTCATAAATTCCAGACGGTTATACATACTAGAGAATTTAACTACTACTAGGGTTTTGCTGCTAAACCCTAGATTTTCCAAACATCATCCTAGGCCATCAAACTTTGACTAGGGCTTGTTTCCAAACCCTAGGACTCATGGCCATTAACATTTAGGTCAACACATATATCGAGGAATTCATCAACATATCATAAGCACATCACATGATAAGCAATATTAAAATGTTAGACATATACCAACCTAGACCAAGCTAGGGTTTCAACCAGTGGACACATGCCTAAGGTTTCATTCCTAGGACTCTAAATAGATAACAAGGGTTTTGCTTATAGACCCAACAAACCCTAAATATCTAGGGTTTCATAACATAGAAAAGCAAACCCTACTATTTTGAAAATTTCAAAGGTTCGGGATTTCAGACAAGCATCATTCAACCCTAACAAGCTAGGTTTTTATGATCATATCGAAATCCCAAGCATGACATCATCAACAAAAACTTCAAATAGTATTTCACAATAACCCTAAGTAGTTTTGAACTTTGACATTAGCATACCCTTAGGTTAGAGTTTTTCAGAGAACTTGTCTAGGGTTCTATAAAATCAACTAAGAATACAAGTGTTGGGGGGGGGGGTAGATTTATCGAAAGATGAATCGCCCTAAACAAGAATTTCTATTATTTAATATAGTTGGACATAATGATGTTAGTAATAGTAATATATGAATAAACATTTATTATAAGGAAATCAATGTTTTGTAATTTAAAACATACCTTTGTTTCTTGACAAAACTTGTACGGACTCCTTGAAGTGCCATGATATTTTGTACTTATAACAAATACTTGTAGGCAAAATATGAGATACCTAGAATATGATATTAACTCTCAATCTACAATGGAGGATGGAAACCTTTATATGAAAATCAAGGTTATCTCTCCTTCTAATTAATACTAAGATTTTACTTGACATCCTAGATTGCTTTATAAATCCTAGAAGGTAAGGTTCAAGGTTCTTTTATCTAGGCTAGAATTATATGGACCATGAAAGGCTATAAATATTTGTACCTTGAGTTTTCATACCTTGAACTTCTTTAATTGAGAGATCAATGATTTATAGGACTTTATGCTCTCCTTGGAAACTGTAAACACATTGTTAGAAGACTAAAGCACAAAGATCACAATACTTGCGTTAGAAGTTGTTCTCAATCTTGTTGAATGTTAGAGAGAAGGCTTGGAAGAAAATAGTTGATCGCTTTGAATTTAATCCAAACTAGATCACTGTGACACTTGATCAAAAGCCTTTGAATATGTATCTCTTTCAGATTGTGGATTCATCAATCCTTATTCTCTAAATTTCTTCATTGTGATATATCTTCACTGTAATATCACCAAATTGATGTCATTGTGATATTGAAGTTGACGTGATAGCTTTCGAATTGAGGTTACTGAAGTGACACTGAACTAAAATGGCACTCAAACTGTGATATGTAGTGGCACCGAGTCATGTCTCACCGAATCTGTGGAGGCATCGAACTGTAGTATACATAATATCAAACTGTGGAAACATAGATATGTTATCTGAGTTCCTTTATGACTGTGACTGTGATTTACACTAATCTTTTCACACCAATTCATTAAGTTGATCCGAATTTGACTCCTTTGTTACTTGATTTTTTACTGAAACTTCTTTCTGACCTTTCTACTAAACTGGTTTTATGAGGAAGCACTGAACTTGATCACTCATTTTTTGACTGTCTCATAATGTATACCATAATTCATTACATCATAATTTCCTTCTGAGTTTTTGTATTGAGCTTTCACTGCTCTTGATTTTGAGATTGACCGAGCTTCTTTATTGTGACATGTTGGAACCTTGCATTGTCATTTTAACTGTCTTCAAACTGCCTTTTAGTTTGACCATAGTTGATCCAAAATGGATCTAGAATAGACTTCTAAGTCTAAAGTGTTCCTCACAACAGAAAATGAAAGTCAAGTGCTGCTCTTGGAAATAGGCCCATTACATATATCTTTTCATTCTGAATCTACTGCAACTTGAATGGGCTAAAATGGACTTCGGATGAAGAAATTATCGCAGAAAGAAGATTGCTTTTGTCCTTTGAAAAATGATGCATTTCTTCTAAAAATGGCATAAAAGGCTCCTAAGGAAATCGCATTGCAAATGTGCAAAGGGGTGGACTTAAGACAAAGGTAGAAGGACTCCCCCGACTGCGACCTCGGACTTATCACATTAGAGATAGGACTACATGCAATATCGGGACCCTAGGCACTACGATATGCCGATTGCGATTGGAGTCGATAGCGATGATCGGAGATATCAGCGGATCGACGTCGGCGTGGTCCATGCCATATGGAAAGACCCCCGGGGCCGTTGCGATAGTGACATGCAATGGGCGATGTCGACCGTCAGATCGTGGAGCGGGATCAACAGTCCAGATTTAATCAACGATCGGGAGATTGATGATCCCCGATACGAAAGGGCCAATGCACTGCGATATGCCGATATGCGACTTGCGATAAAGGGCGGACCCGGTGGAGTTTATAAGCGCAATTTCATAATATTTGAAATCCGAAAATTCGGATTTTCAATGTATTCCCGTGTGAATGGGTTTTTGGCCATTCAGCCATGCGACGATGCGATTGCGATGGATGGCAGACCCGATAGGGATTATGAGCGCGATTTTATAGATTTTGAAGTCTGGATTTTGTGCCCGATAGTGTATTTCCGTGTATATTGTCTGTGTATTGGAAATATGGTTATTTCGCGGACTTTGTCCTGGGAAGAGGCCGCCTGTGTATTTCCTTCGTAACTGTCCCATTCTCCTTGCCACGCTGTAAGTGGGCGTTTGTAACAATGATGCGTTACACGCAGAGAGGCACAAAGCCACAGAGTCAGATGGCCAGACGCAGAGCCACAGGGCCAGAGCGTCAAAGGGCCAGACGCAGAGCCACAGAGCTAGTGAGCCAGAGGGCCAGTTGAAGAGCTAAAGAGCCGCAAGGGAATGACTGCTCATGATGAGAGACGGAAGAACGGATGGGGGATCCGCAGAGTCGGAAGATTCCACAAAAATACAGAGAGCACTATTGACAAATAGCACACAGAGGCTGAGAGAGTGCAAAGAGTTTTGAAGGTCGTGGGAAGGTTGCTAAGGGGCGCTTGGAGGTCGAGTGAACAATTGATGCACGCAGAGGCCGAGAGAATCTCTTGAGAGCCAGAGCCAGAGCCGAGAGTGAGAGCACTAGAGCCGCAGAGCCAGAGTGCTTAACAGAGGCATAGCCACCAGAGGTTGGAGGTAGAGCCTCAAAGCCACAGAGCTCAAAGTAGACTTCCAAGAGCCACGATGGCATAGTGGAGCTACAAAACAACAAAGAGATCCAATGATCCAGCTGTTGCTGGTGTCCAGAATGTGCTGAAGAGAGAAGAAGGCATTCCAGAGACAGTTAAGACAATTTTGCGGGAGTTGGTGCAAGCTAGAGCAAGATCGCTCAGAGCACTGATTGAAGGAGTCAAGTCCAGTGAAGCCTAGATCTATTTGTGGAGTGGGGACAACCAGTGGGATAAGATGGCATTCTAAACCCATAGGTTTAGTTGTAAACCAATGGAGTTGAGCGTGGAGCTTGTAAAAGAATTTATGACATAATCCCA
Source organism: Pinus taeda (assembly GCA_000404065.3). Taxonomy (NCBI): domain Eukaryota; kingdom Viridiplantae; phylum Streptophyta; class Pinopsida; order Pinales; family Pinaceae; genus Pinus; species Pinus taeda. The sequence goes on from APFE031443998.1 coordinate 57,591, forward strand.
GAGAGCCTAGTTGAGTTGACTAGAGCTCAAGGAGACGTAGCCCAATAGTTTTGGGTGAACTCCATATTAAGCTTGTTATCTTGTGGTTTGTTTACTTGCTGCATCTATTGCTATGTGTATGATGTTGTTTGCTGCACTATCGCACTGTATATGCTGCATATCAGTTTAAGTAAATAAACTAAAGGCATTTGGTCAGTTAAAAATAAACACAAGCATACACCTATTTCAAGCATTATTAATTCTGCAATTGGTTAATCATAAGATCTGGGAAATATTTAAGGTTTGGAAGTGGGAGAGGTTCTTGTAAGCTTGACAAGTAGCCTTTAGTGCCCCATTTTGAGATCAATAACTCTGATACCATGTTGGAAATCCATAGGTTTGGCAGTTAAAACAATTTTTCTTATTATGGCATTAACTTGTGATGTTTTCATTATTAGTATCAGATCTTTTAATTATCTTTTCTTATCATCAAGATTAATGCCAAGCAACAAAAGAAGAGAACACAAGATATAGGCATGCTGTCAGGGAAAACCCCCCTCGAAACCCAGTCACAAATTATTTGTTCAAAAAGATGAGACGACCATGACCCTTACAATCTAGACTCGAGACTACCTCCATCCACCAAATCAACCTTGCCATGTTTCAATTCAATAGCTCCTGTAGCAGTCATTCTTCTTCACACTTTCTATGGCACTGAACTTGTGGCAATGATCTCACTATGATAGCATTAGCATTGAGACTGTGATACCAATACTTCATCACTGTACTAACATTGAGCCATTTTGTGGTAACATCGAGAGATATCCATTGTAGTATCTGTTGACCACTACGTGTCAACGACCCATAGCAGTACGCCCCCTTTTTCACAAAAAGGGATAGCACTTGATTGACGTGTTCCTGCCATCCAGCTATTATTGTCATTGTGAGGATCATCTTATAATGTAAACCCAGTCTGCATGTGTATAATGTAAATAATCTCAGCGAATCCGTGTCGTGTATGTAATCACCTAGGTAAACCTAGTTTTTTGGTAATGATCTACATTCTGGGAGGTTTTTTGTCTCACCGATTCATTCTCGGATGGTCGGCAGAGTTTTCCTTCAGCCTACCCCAAAGTCGGAATGGATTTGTCACTGGAATCTTAGGGGAGTCCTAGTGTTCTAGATCGAGTTTATGTAAAAATGATTTGGGAATATTCCTAACTATTTGGTTAGGTTATTTTATCACGAATTACTTGATCTGCTAGATTGTATTTGTGTCGCAGCACTGGGTAGTCTGTGAAGGTCTTTTGCAAATGGGTTTTGCCCCTTGAGATATAAAAATTTAAAAATCATGATGTAAAGTGTCTTGAGGGTTAGAAAAATAATTTATCCCCTCGTAGGTCCTAGGTCCTAGGTAAATTTAAATTTTCCAGAGGTAAAATTCGTGGATCCTTCAAAAAAATTAAATCTTAACAGGTCCAGGGACTCAGGTTAATTGATTATTTTGCTAAATTTTATGCCTTGGGTCCTTGGGGTTAAGTCAAAGTCAAAATTTTGAGGAAATAAATGCAAAATTTTAATTTTTGAGTTTATTAAAATGCATTTAATTGAAAAATTCAAAATTTCCTCAATATTTAAAATTTTGACGGATGAGATTAATAGAAATTTTGATCCTCATCAACGGTCGAGATCACTTTGACAATGATCACTCAAATTAACCATTGGGGGGTTTATCTTTAAATAGGAGGTCATTTTGTCAGTCAGAAGGATCCGATCTTTTGATTGTGTAGTAAGCGAAAAGCTCTCTCTTGCAATCTTTTTATGAGCAATAAAGAAAGACTTTGGGGTTAAATTTCTGTTGGTGTTACTCTTCATGGAAATGCTGTAAGATGTATTATTTTCGTGTGTAATTTCTTTTTTGTCATTAATAATAGCTTCTGAAGAGCGATTTGAGTATAGGTATTTTGCTCAATTGCTGGGGTTTGAATGATAATTTAAGTTTTGAATATAATAGTAGGTATCTCTATTAGATCTGAACTTTGTTATTGTTCTCTTGCTCTATGTTGACGGCTGAATTGAGTTTTGCAGGAAAATCCTTGATTATTAGATCATCGGGTGTTCGGGGAATTTCTCGGCTGAACCAGCCAACTCCCGATTCGTGTTTTTTGAATAGCCCAGTTTGAGTTTGAGCTCGGGCTTATCATAAGATATTTTTATGGGTGATGCATGAAGGGTTTCGAGCTTAGTACCTCCTCTAAAATTCAAAAAAATTTAATTTTGATGTGCTAAATCGTCAGATCTGGCTGTTGGGAGCCGCAGATCATCAGATCTGGGAGCAGAGTCGGACTCACACTCCCTAGATCTGATAGATCTGCCGTTTATGTACATAGATCGATAATTAATTTTAGTTTTCTGAATTGTGTTTTCAGGGTTTTAGTGTTTTTTGGGTCATTGTGTATATCGTTTGGGTGTTTTCTGTTGTATTGCAGCGACAAATCTGGAGTTGAAAGCTATCCAGAGTCCAGATCTAGGCCCTGGAGGGTAAGATTTGGATCCCTGAGGCTCATTAGCATAATTTTGCAGGGAGATTATTGAATTAATTTTGCAGTCTAAGTGTTTTAAGAGCTTCAAATTTGAAAAATTTTGCAAGATCTGGGAATTTTTCAGCAAGTGAATTCAAAATTTTAATTAAAATTTCCAGAAAGACTTCAAAGGGGTTTCTGGGCCACCTCTCTGCTGCTGCCTAGGGTTTTCATTTTATTTGTTGCAGGAAAATTTCGAAAATTTTGGGCAAGCTGTGTAAAACCATCGTTGTTTTCGCTACCCATCAGATCTACAATCCTCCATCCTCTTCTCAATGCTGCCAATGGATTTTTCTTCTCCTCGCTGCTGTCCATATTTGTTAATCTGCCAGCATCCTTCATTCCCTAAGACCACCCCGCAGCTCTCCTATCCGCTGCTCAATCAAGCCCTCATTCTGCTGTTCCTTACCCTCGCTGCCATCGTTCTGTTGAGCTAATTTCATCCAGCTCTCTACTCGTCATTGCAGTCTTCTCCCACCAACGTGTTACCCATTTCCATTCAACCGTGGCGGTGCCTAGACAACTTGTGCGACAACAATATGAAAGGTCACCGAAATAAATTCATTGTAATAATGCCAAAATTGTGATAGCACTGAAGAGTGTCCATCGAAACGTGTCCTTTGAGATATCATCGAAGTGTACTCACTGTAATAGAAACGAAATTGTGGTAGCATAGAACAATCCACTATGATTTCCACACCTGTAATGACAAATATCCTTGTAATGACAACGAGCTTGTCCATTTGAAATAACACCGAACTAAAGTCATTTGAATTGTGATCTCCGAACTTATACTTCTGTGATTTACACGAGGTTCTGTTATGTGTAATGCGAACAACTCAACCTGGTATATATAGTAGTTTGCCCATCATAAATGAGTTGGCATGACCATGAAGGGATGCATCTTTGTTGTAGGCCAACATGAGTTCATTTTATGACAGTTCCTTTGAGGCCGACTTGAAGGAGTCTTTCAACAACAAGGTGATTTCGATGGATGGAGGAGTCTTCACACATTTATTTTGACAATGACCTAAAGCCTACAATGGAGACTTGACCTATACAAATGACCCAAGCATGAAACCCATGCTTTAATAAGTCAATTTCAATAATAATATAATTCTTTTGACAAATGTATTACATTTTGACTTCAAGTACAATAATGACGACCGAACCTAGTTACATTTTCCAACAAGAACAAGTGTACATAAGAGCAGAGCTTTCCCAATCACAATAGCTCGTAACAATGATCATATAGTGAGAGCCCATTGCTCTATTATATAGAAGTCTGGGAGCCAATCCCAAGGCAAATTGTGACAATCCCAAGACAAATGGGTGACAATCCCAATGTTCCTTCATGCAAATTCAAATTTCCCAAGTGGCAACTCCATTTCTTCCTTAGAGCCCCACACAATCTTTGATGAGGGAGCTCAAATTAGATGAGAGGACACGTGGGAGAGTTGTTGATTTGGGGTAGCATCAGAATGTGCTCTAGCCACGAAATTTTGTGGAAAGGTTGGGGTACACGAGATCTCCAATACCCAGAAAGGGTTTGGGTAGATTCTAAACGTATCAGGAGATATTAAAATAATTAATATTTTTAATGGAGTCCCTAAGTCTAAACTTAGGGAAAATAAAATATTAATGTGTATTAATATGAATCTGTGTTAGAATGGTCCAAAAGACATAGATCAAGCTAGATCTAATCTTAGCCGTTGATTAGGGACTTAATCTCGGCCGTTGAGATGTCAACAGGAAAAGTATAAGAGGAGGCTTGAAGTTCACTTGGAGAACACACTAGATGATCAGCCATTCTATTCTCTAGAGCGGGGTTTTCATAGACCCAGAAAGGGCTCACGCAGGGACATGTAGAGGCATCCAAGTGCTGCGTAGAGCACCAGAGAGGCCAGCGTGTTGACGTAGAGGTTCCTAGAGCTGACGCAGGGCCTCTTGGGGCTGACGCAGGCCAAGAAAGGCTGACGCAGGGCCAACATGAGACAGAGAGTGGTTGACGTAGTCCAGATTTGGCAGATGCTGGGGTTGCAGGAGCAGTGTTGTGCTGAGGAGCTGCTGGAAGGGTTTTCCTGGGTTTCAGCCAGGAGATTTCTCTCAAACTATGAGGTATAGCTGCTAAGGAAATTTTCTGTTAGGTAGGCCAGTTTCGGCACCCATATTGTACTCTGATATTGCTTAATAAGAAAACCCTTAGATAGCTGCACTGGTTTTCCCGCATTGGTTTTGCCCGGGGACATTGGTTCAAAAATAATGGTGTCATGTGGTGTGTTTGTTCTTGTTTCTTTTAGTTGCTGATTTGTAATATGTTGAGCATGCACTGGTGTTTATTTTCAGTATTTACTTTGTAAATAACTTGTTAAAGAATAATAACAAGTAGGTAGGAATAAATCAAAAAAAAGTGCATGAAGGGTTTCTAAACTAAGTCAAGTTAGAAACTTCAACATGGTATCAGAGTGTGATTGCAGATCACAGGAGGACTAAGAGACATCAGCCGAGCGGAGCAATAATAGTAGAAAACAGTTGCCCTGAGGTGACAGAAGTTGTTTCTAGCAGCGCAAAAGCCAAGGAGTGTGACGTAGAGCCAGGCAAGGCCATGTAGAGGAAGCCGGGAGCTGCGCAGAGCCTCAAGAGGCGAGCGTTGCTGACGCAGAGGGCCAGAGGGCTGACGCAGGGCATCCCGGGGCTGACGCAGACCCATCCGGTGTGATGCAGGGTCAGCGTGAGGCAGAGAGGGGCTGACACAATTAACAAAGAGGTAGTTGCTGGGGTCTAGAAGGCTGTAGGAATATTGCAGAGTGGAGCTGGTGAGGTATTGTAGTCAGAACAATACCTGACAGAGCAGGGCTAGAGGAGTTGTTATCGAGGGTTTCTAGTTGAGGAACCTGGATCAACAGTGCATTTGCACAAGACGATCAGAGTAGGGGGCATCTTGACTAGCGGCAAAAGGATTTCCAGAAGGGAAATCAAGACTTAGAGGGAGTCCAGAAGAGAACTTCTAGACGGGAAGTAGAGACTCAGAGGAGTCGAACAGAGAACTTCCAGGTGGGAAGTAAAGGAGCATCATGGCACTACATGGGGTAAGAGACCAAGATAGACTGGACGGAGCATCGAACTTCGCAGTCTGGAAGGCCAGAATCTTATCAGTGCTTGACAAGAATCGTGTCAAGAACTTCGCCTTGAAGACGCTAGCTAATGTAGTCGACCCAAATGATAATGACAAGTACGAAGAGGCGATGGCGAGGGAAAAGTGCATTATCCTTGATGGGGTCAAGGATCATGTGGTACCGCATATAGCCGAGAAGGAAACGATAGTTGAGATGTGGGAGGCTCTCAAGAACCTGTACCAGGATACTTCTGTGTAGAGAAGAATGCTGCTTGAGAACCAGATGAGGTCGTATCAAATGAAGAAGGGTCAAATGATTGACTCCTTCCTCAGAGGACTGAATGAGATCTAAGATAAGTTGACTGCTATAGGAGTGACACCGGATCAGGAGCTCATGGTAAGGACAACGTTGAATGCTGTCTCAGAAGAGTGGGAAGTGTTTGTCGAGAGAATCTTGGGCAGAGGGACTCTCCTACGTTGGGACGAGATGTGGGCAGCTCTTCGCCAGGAAGAGATCAGACGACAGTCAATGACAGGTAGCAGCAACAAAGGGATCAAGGTGAAGCAGGAGGAGGAGGATGTGGCCCTAGCATCTGAGGGAAAGCAAGAGAAGCAAAAGAAGAAAGATCTCTCCAAGATCAAGTACTTCCACTGTGGGGAGATGGGTCATTATGCGACCCAGTGCCCAAGGAAGAAGAGTAAGGGAGAGTCTTCTGAGACTAAGGCAGCCCTAGCACGGGCAGAGGAGGAGGTTTTGACAGATGGTCACTGTGCCATGAGTGCACACACGCCACTTGAGCGGAAGTGGGGAGACAGTGAGCTGTAGTCAGGTGGACTACAGGCAATGGGAGGTAGTCTCCTTGAGGTACCCAGCCTCTTGGATTAGACCTTGCTACGAGAGCCTGGACGAGGAGTAGTAGGATTGTCTGAGTGGGAAGAGACGGATGTGGATGGAGCGGCAGAGAGAGCTACAGTGCAAGAGTCCCGAGACAACGCCAGGCCAACAGGTTGCAGCAGTGCGAAAGGCACAGGAGTGTTGCGCTAGTGGAGGAAGGCACAAAAAGGTGTGCAACGTGCAAGATGAAGGGAGTTGTTGCAGCAACGCAGAGGTCAGAGAGAGGGAGCACTTGTCAGCGGTAGAGGGACCTTCAGCATCGGAGGGTGTTTCTAGCCCCACAATGAAGTCAGTTGGGAGATCAGTTACTTACTTCTCAGTAACTGAGTTGTAGTGCAGCAGTGGGCACCATGATGCAACATGATAAGAGGAGGTGCAGTGGGGATGTAGTGCTGGGAGAAAGGACCAGCAACAACACGGATGCAGAGGGAGTTGTCGTACAGATGCAGCAGTGGCAGTGGCAAAACCATGCGCAACGGTACAAGATGTAGTAGTGCAGAGGATGTTGGGCAGGAAGGCCTAGCATTAGCATAGGTACTGATGCCGGATGATCAAAGTAATACTTAGTGAGGAGTATTGCTAGAGCATAGTCCCCGCTAAGAGGGAGTGTTGATTTGGGGTAGCATTGGATGTGCTCTAGCCACGAAATTTGGTGGAAAGGTTGGGGCACATGAGATCTCCTGTACCCAGAAAAGGTTTGGGTAGATTCTAAACAGATCAGGAGATATTAAAATAATTAATATTTTTAATGGAGTCCCTAAATCTAAACTTTTAGGGAAAATAAAATATTAATGTGTATTAATACGAATCTTTGTTAGAATGGTCCAAAAGACATGGATCAAGCCAGATCTAATCTTAGCCGTTGATTAGGGACTTAATCTCTGCCATTGAGATGTCAACAGGAAAAGTATAAGAGGAGGCTTGAGGGTAACTTGGAGAACACACCAGATGATCAGTCATTCTATTATCTAGAGCGAGGTTTGCTAAGAGAGATAGAATCAATGATCGGGAGAGCAGTTGAGGGGCATTGAGTACAGAGAAGCAACGAAGGCAGAGATTGTGCCGGGAGAGTAGCACAACAGCCAACGAGAGTGACATAGAGCCAGAAAGGGCTCACGGAGGGCCATGCAGAGGCAGCCAAGTGCTGCGTAGAGCACCAAAGAGGGCAGCGTGCTGACGCAGAGGCTCCCAGAGCTGATGCAGGGCCTCTTGGGGCTGACGCAGGCCAAGAAAGGCTGATGCAGGGCCATTGTGAGACAGAGAGGGGCTGAAGCAGTCTAGATCGGGCAAACGCTAGGGTTGTAGGAGCAATTTTGTGCTAGGAGCTATCAGAAGGGTTTTCGGGGTTTCAGCCAAGAGATTTCTCTCAAACTATGAGGTATAGCTACTAACGAAATTCTCTGTTGGGTAGGCCAGTTTCGACACCCAGATTGTACTATGATATTGCTTAATAAGAAACCCTCAGATAGCTGCACCTATTTTCCTGCATTGGTTTTTTCCGGGGACATTGGTCCAAAAATAATGGTGTCATGTGGGGTGTTTGTTCTTGTTTTTTTTATTTGTTGATCTGTAATATGTTGAGCATGCTCTGGTGTTTATTTTCAGTATTTACTTTGTAAATAACTTATTGAAGAATAATAACAAGTAGGTAGGAATAAATCAGAAAAAGTGCATGAAGGGTTTCTAAACTAAGTAAAGTTAGAAACTTCAACAAGACTGAAGTGGAGTGGTAGGAGACCTCTCTCCATGTCACTCAACTGAACTCTAATCCAATCTCAAGTCAACTCATGATATCTCCTTGAAGCTCGAGTTAACTTCCTCAAATCATGGATTTTGTCACTGGAACTCATTGTCTTCTCCACAAAAAATCCGATTTGCTTGATTTGTGGCTTATGTGGAGTCCATATCACTTGGTAACTCAACTTTGACCTTTAGATGAATTTCGACATCATTTCCACATCTTTTGAGCATGTGTGGATATTTATTTTTCTCCATTTATTTAATTGCTGGGCTAATTTATTGCCACATTTTCCACAAAACTTACAAAAAATGGGTTTTGAGAGTCTAGAACTTATTTTGGACCCCTCAAAGTTTGTCAGTAGAAAGTTGAGGGTGAGAGGTGTAATTTTGAGCACATTTACCCCATACAACTTCTCTAGACATCACTTATCACATTTTACATTAGGATTTTATTCAAATTTTCGCCATGTGGGAAATTAAAAAAATGACCCCGAGACCTAATCAAATTCCATGAAATTTTACGAGTGATCTAGTTTGGTAATATACAATGACTCTAGACAGTAGGACTCATCCAAGGCCTTGGCTTCAAGCTGTACTTCTGCTTTGGGGTTATGCTTGGAGGAAATAACTCAATTAATTATTAAGTACCTGTAAGGATATAATAATTAATCAAGTGAAAAAATCCTCTCAAAGTAAATTCACTTGATGACAAGGTCCCAAGTTACCTAGGCATGTTACATGACTGAACTTCATCGTACTAGCATCACTTTCCCTGCAGGGCTTGTGGAATCTGAGTAAAACAAAAGAAGATGAGAAGAAGTAGAGTTGAAAAACTCTGGTGATATGATGATCTCAAATGGTACATGAAGCCTTTGATACATCCTTGGGCATGGGGTCTTCAAAACTCTTTGGGTACACTTCAGTGGTCAACACTTCTCATTGTTGTGGTCATCTCAACCTTTACATATTATAAATGGGTTTCTAAGAGTCATTCAGGTCCAATTCTTTCACCAACACAAGCTCAAGCATTGTAGTGACTCAGATTGGGTACTAGATGTTTGAATACATTCCTACTCAACCACCTTTTAATCTGAAATATGATTTAATCTCTTTATAGAACAAGAGTGTCTTGTAGTGGTTTATAACACAGCAGTAAAATTCTGCACAACCTATTGAGAAGAGAATGCTTTTAAGTTTAAACATTATTGTCATTGACAAGAAATGTGAGGAATAAAAGCTGCTGTAGAGAGTGTTTTGTTTCATAGAGCATTCATGGAATTATTTCAAATTGAAAATAGCTACGCTTAAGTTACCTAAAGCTAAATTTCATTTTGCTCATGTCTAGGGGTAAATACTGGAATGCCTCTCTGCACTTTTCTACATTGCCTGAGCTTTCAATAATTGCAAAGTGTAAGGGTTGTGCTTAATACTACATAGAATAGTCTGATATGCTTATAAGCATCTACAAATAATTATGGTGAATGTGGGGGTGTTCTCTAGCTGTACCTGGGACCAGTGCAACATATACGTCAACAGCTCAATAATACAAGACGATCAATGAAGGGAGTCAATTCAAGACACAAAAGGGAATGGGACCTGAGAAAAGAAAACTAGCATTTGATTATAACTCCAGTGCCAGTCATCAAGGCTCGTGTTGTTTTATGCGGAAATGCAGTTTAATGTAGTACAGTGAATAAATCAACGTACTTTTTCATATAAAAATATAGTACCTTTTTTGTAAATGATCCTCCAATATGGAAGAACTTTTATCTCACCAACAATACTTCACTATACAGCTTTGATATAGCTCTAGAACAACAAATAGACATATCAAGATAGAAAAATTTGGAGTAAGATATGTACGTCATTACAGTTATAGAGAGAGAAATTTGGAGTAAAATATGTTAGTCGTTACAGTTATAGAAAAAGAGAGAATTTTCGAGTAAAATATGCAAGTCATTACAGTTATAGAGAAAGAAAGCTCACTTTGGAGAGAAAATTGCATTAAAAAATTGTGGAAATGTATCCCATTTCATGATATTTATATAATATCAATGATTTAAGGAGGTGTTATTACTTAAACCTCCTACTGCAAGTTAACCTGTTCTCATATGTTATTACAGTTATAGAAAAAGAGAGAAATTTGGAGTAAAATATGCAAATCATTACAGTTACAGAGAAAGGAAGCTCGCTTTGGAGAGAAAATTGCATTAAAAAATTGTGGAAATGTATCCCATTTCATGATATTTATATACTATCAATGATTTAAGGAGGTTATTAGTTAAACCTCCTACTTCAAGTTAACCTTTTCTCATATGTTATATATTTCATTGCTATTTGCAAGGTGGCTTGCAGAAGTGTTAACTTCATCCTGCATTCTATGTTTAAGTTGGCCTGTTCTCTCTTGAATGATGTCTTTCCTCTAGTAATATTTTTTCATTTCTTGAGGAATTATGGCTGACACACTTCCCTTTCAACCTCGGATGCTAGGAGTATCCCTCGCTGCTACATCCCCTTCAGGATCATACAGCTGGACCTTCTGATGATCCCAGAGGACTCGGACAGCAAGCCAGTGCCCAGTTCACTCCCCTCAGCCTCGGCCATCAGACCCAAGAGACCTTGACATTATTAGCTTCAATGACAGATCTCTCTCTCTCTCTCTCTCTCTCTCTGTCTTTCTGGACAGGTTTTTGAGCTGTCCACTTTTCCACTCTTGGTCAAATTCACTTAGTATTTTGTATCACCATACCTTTGTCACTGATATACACGTGTTTTGAGGCTTTATTATTGCAGGTTTCTTTCTTTATGTTATTTTCAGTATTCTCTAGGAGCTGCACTTGTAGTCCCACATTGTATTCATACTGGCTGTATTCTTGAGTCCCATTGACCTACTTTTGTGGTCATTCATTGAATATTAGTAAAATTATCCTATCTTATCTTATAGAAGCAGTTCATTATTTTAGTTCTTCAGAGGTGATTAAATATTCTTTGATCTTTAATAATATTATATTCAAAACATTTTCTAGAAGTTTCTGAACAGGAAACACAACTATATTTTTTGATTTTTGTGGATAAATTGTATCTATTGACTAGATGTTATGAAGATGCTATAACCATTGATAATATTCTGGATCAGAAAGCTATCACATTCAATTGCAGATTTTGAAATGATGAAGGTTCTTTGGACAGATTTCAGTCTCTAAAATCCTCTTCCAAATTTTCATTTCTTCTTAACAGAGCCAGACAATGGAGATGATGTATGGCGTTATTGCAGAGGCTCTGAAGGAAGTAGGATTGGCAGATAGTCAACATCCACAAGATTATTTGAATTTTTACTGCCTTGGAAATAGGGAACCAAAGTTTGGGAGTGAGCCACCTTCAATAAACTCACCAGCTGAAAACGGCCCCCAGGTACTAATTCCATGTGTATGCAGTCAATTGATTGAGGATTTTGTTAATCTATTCTGTCCTTTTGTGTCCTGTACATATTTAATGCCTGTTTTCAACTTACTTTTTCTTTTGTCTGTTAAAACTTAAATGTTGAATTTACAAAGAAACATTATCAAATCTAAAGAAAAAAAGTATCCTTAGTTTAGATCTATAGGCAACATCAGAAAGCATAGTTATTGCATCATGTTTGTGTTTACAGTGTTTGATTTATGTGTTGGTGAGGTTCTCTGAAACTGTCACTTTAGGACATGTTTAATTCTATTGGTGTATATAATTCTCCTCATATAATGTACTCTCGTTTCTTCTGCCAGTTACATGTGCTTTATTCTTGACCAAAAGATTGCATGTGTGGGAAAGATTTATGTTTGATCGTCATTAGAATTATGTGTTTGTCCATGATTGATTGCCCTTATGTTTGACTCCTAATTACAAATATTACCTTGACCAGAGGCACCTTTTAAAACTGTGGGGCTATCAAATATAGTCACTTAGAGAAGGCTTTAGGCAATATACCATCTTGGCACTGTTGACCCTGCTGCCCGCACCTACCTACCAGCTAGCGAGAAAAGCCTTCAACCCCACAAGGTGTGGTTGGTGGCAGGGAACTCAGAGAAGGGGCTGTCACACTAATCCCAACTCTCTCCGTTTTAGCTATCTCCTAGGTTAGCTAAGGGGGGTGGTCCCTAATGGAAAGTTAAGCTAAAAGCAAAGATGTGAATTTCTAGGAGAATTATTAGAGTTAAATAGATTGTTAATCTAAGATCTATAAGAAAAACATGATACAAGCAATAGCCATTAACCATAAGATAAGCATGATACACATAAACGACCAGTGCCTTCAAAGCGTTGCTCTTTAATAAATGAAAATTTTTTTATTGTATTTTTTGTTTTTATTCAGAATGAAATCAAATGCTTTCAAATGAAAGAAGAAAATTTGTGATAACTTTTCAAGATAGAAACTAAGCAAAGGGCTCAGGAAACCCCCTCTTAAATAAATCTTTTGGTGTCTAATGAGCTTGCTGGCTTGAACAACTTGTGGGACCTTCGATATCGTTGGAGGTGACTATTCCCACCGAAGAAGTCCTCACACTCCAACAGAGCTGGCAACTTGTCCCTTGAAAACACAAAAATACTTGCAAACCAATTGTTAGTGCAAAAGAGACTTGGCATATAGAGACCAAGTTGAGCTTGTCATTCAACCGAGAATGGACAAGCTACAACAAGAGTGCAAAATATACCAAGCCCAAAGGAGATTTGAGATAGCTGCAAATCTCTCCTCCCTAGACAAATAATGCCCTCAGGCAAATGCACAAAGAAAAACAACTAGATAGCAAACATGAAATCAAATGAATATCAAACGACACAGGTATACCTCATGTACCAAAGCATGCGCCACAAAAGAAGCCAGTAACCCCAAAGACTTTTATTTATTTATGTGAAAGCTGAGTACAAAATCCGGCAAGAGTCTCCGCCAGCCCAATAGCTCGTTCTATCATGTTACAATAAGAGCCCAAGGCTCATATAAATAGGAAAATGGGAGATGATCCCAAGGAAAATTCCAATGACAAGTGGCACATTGGTGAAGATCCCAATGAAAAAATGAAATGACAATTGGCTGATATGACTGTCCATGTGTGAAGATAACTGATGTTTAGACTGCTGTTGACTGAACATGTGAACAGCTGAATACACCTGCGTTAATACCTATTGCTATCCATGTTAACTGCTGTTCATGTGGCTGCCTTTAATAACTGCGTATTAGCTGTGAGTGAACTGCTGTAATGGCCCACGTAAACTGCTGGAATGACCATGTGTTAACTATGTGTAAACGGCTGAACATATGCGTAGATTTAAATGCTGGAATGGTCCACGTTTGGACTGCTGAACATGCCCATGTAACTTGGGTATATACCTTGCCAGCGTTACATTGTTGTTGTGTGGGCCAGCGTTAAACTGCCCACGTATTTCTGTTCTGCGTTGAATGCTTGACTGCCTACCTGTGTACGGACTTCTGTGCCAGCGTGGAGTTTATTCTTTGTGTTGGCTGAGCTACGTATATCACATGGATGGCTGAGTGTGGGGTCCATACCCACTCAATTTTAAATTCCAAATTTGATTAAAACAAAAATGACCTTTAGTCAATTCGATTTTTTTTATGAACTTCAACGCTGGCCCATTTGACTTGCTTTGACTTTGAGTTGAAACTTTGACTTGAGGTGGGCCCCACATGCTTGCCACATCACCCTTGATTCTCTGCTTGACTTCCATGTCAAAATTTGACTTATTTTGACTTTGGAAAAATTTATAAATTTTTCCAATTATTCATTTTTTTGAATTTCTTCTTCTTCATTTTTGCCACTGATCACTTGAAAATCCCTTTGAGGACTCTGAAGCATTTTTTACCCCCAAATGGGCTCTAGAGAATGCTGGGCCTCAGAGGATGAATTTTCGATGTGGTCATACGCCCAGACAGTTCCTAAGGCCACTTATTTATGCCTTTACATAAAAAAATAATTAAAAATCCCGTTTTGCGGGAAATTTTTAACTATTAAAAAATCCTACTTAGACCTAGCCAAATTCCACGAAGCTTTTTGTGTGATCTAGCATGGTAATATACATCGACCCTAGACACTAAGATGTGTCAGGGGCTCAATCTTCAAACCGTCACCTCGGCTTTGGGGTAAAAATGAGTGAAAAATCCAGAGAATTATCCGCCTCTGAAAAAGAAGGGATAATTAACCGGATAAAAAAAACACTCCAAGGTGTACTCGTTTGCTGATCGAGTCCCACATCCTAGGCCTGTTACAAATTCAAGAAAATCATCATACTAGCATCACTTATTACAATTCCCCGCAGGGTGTGGAATCTGGGTACAAAGAAGAAAGATGATGAGAAGATAGAAGGAGAGTTAAAAAATTCTGTTGACTGATGACATCTGATGGTACAAGTGTCCTCTGGATCATCCTTGGGCATGGAGTCTTCACATAATCATCAGGTGCTACTCCAGTAGTCAACATTTGGCTCCATATGGGGATGCATACTAGATATGAAGTGATAGTGTGCAAGAACCTGGAATCTGCATCCACCGACAAAGGACATATATCAGCAGTATCCATTCAAAATATCATCAAATGAAATAGAATACAGAAACGAAGAAATGGAAATTTATTCTAAGAGCATAAATGACAATTTATTCATGAAATAAAACTACTTAAACAAAAAATGACACGAGATAAGGTTAGAAATATGATACAAAAAGATGCCCCATGGCATCAGATGTCTTCGGTGAAATCCATCTTGAGAACCTGCCTACTCACAGGCAAGTCCATAGGCTCTTTCTTTGATGTGCCTTGCCCAATTCTGACTATCTTGGGATTATGAATTGCCCCAATTTCAACATGTTTGTGGCCATCAGATATACCAAACCTCTTCCTTTTCCTTTTCCGGCTGTTGATGCGCTGAGGCTTGATCCTGCTAAAAAAAGGTGGTTCATTTTTTATATTTTTATTCTTTTTTTCGCTTTTTTCTTTTCTTCTTGGTTAGTTGCGATGGTGATGATGATGCATTTATT
>APFE031443998.1:86465-106208 GCA_000404065.3 Pinus taeda
AATAGAAAGGAAGGACTGGCTGTTCGAGGTGGACGTAGCCCAAACTGGGTGAACCACGTATATCTGTGTCTCTCTTGTTTTGTGTGTTTATATTTCTGCAATATTTTATGTGTTCCATTGCTCCGTAATATATATAATATTCTAACACAAGAGAGAACAAATTGATCTGGAGTTTGATTTCTGGGGTTAGGAAGTTGAGACTTCGAACTGAGTGATCAGTTCCAGCAGAGGGATAGGGACAGTTCGAGAGTACTAATGGAGAGGCGGAGAGAATCTTGCGGAGGCAGCGCAACAGCCAGGAGGATTAACGCTGGGCCAATCTGGGTCGACGTAGGCCTGACGCATAGCTAGAAGCGCCAACGCAGACGTTGAAGTTGCCCTTCACGCAAAAAGGCGGAACTGTTGGGGAACTGTCAGAACAACCGGGAAAGCTAATGCAGTGGGAAGAAGGGACAATGCAAAGCTGACGTAAAGCCTGTAGGGCTAACGCAGGGCCAAAACAGAGGTAGCTGGGGTTAGCCAGTATTGTTGCTGGATTAGCTGGAATCTGTCAGGTGAAGTGAGGTAAAACTCACTCGGTTTTCCGCCATTGTATTTTCTCTGTCACTGGATTGTCAAGAGGGCATCCAACATTTGTATTCAGAATCACTGCTTAAAAATAGAAAACCCTCAGAGTTGCTGCACCGATTTTCCCGCATTGGGTTTTTCCGGGGACTATTTTGTCCAAAAATAACTGTGTCCTATGTATCTTGTTCTTTGCTCTGTTTTCTGTTTCATGTATTCGAATATTAAAGAAGTGTAGGCTGCAGAAGTAATTTTCTTCAATATTCAGAGAATAACTTGATAATGTATATTAAAATCAAGTAGGTGAAGTAGATTCAAATTTGCTGCAGTAAGGGTTCCTAGAGGATTAGAAATTTTCACATGGTATCAGAGCATTTATTTTGAAACAGGAAGAGTAGATCCATCGTTGAGCAGAGAGGCCAAAAACTTCACTTGGCAGCAATTCAAATCCCCTTGAAGGGATTGCACAGTCCTTGCCGAGAAGCAGAGAGTCCAAGGAAATCTCTCTCTGAGAGAGCCGATAGAGGGGTATGATTCCCAACTTGTGAGTTTGTAGAGGTAGAGGGAGTGACGCAGAGCCTCAGCGTAGTGCTTGAAGGATGCAGTTTCTGTCGGGGCAAAAATCCGTCAGGAAAGAGTGAAGACACATAGAAGGGAAATTTTCTCCTTAGAGAACTTTTCTCGCCAAAAGTTCAAATTTCTCACTTGCCAGGTGGCATTGCTGAGAAATGACGAGCAGTGACTAGAGGAGTCAATTCGACATTTTGGGTGAGATGGCATCGCATGGGCTTAGAGATCAGGATAGGTTGGAAGGAGCTTCCAACTTTGTCATATGGAAGACCAAAATCTTAGCTATTATGGAGGAGTATGATCTCGAAGCCTACGTCAAGAGTGTTGTGGCTGTTCTCGTTGACAATGATCAGAAGAAGAAGTACAAGGCTGAGTAGGGGAAGGCGAAGAGGTTCATACTTGATGGAGTTCGAGATCATGTGGTCTCACACTTGCAGGGCAAAGATACAACCGAAGAGATGTGGGAAGCTTTGTCTTCATTGTATGAAGGTTCTTGCAAACAACGAAAGATGTATTTAGAACAAAAGTTGCAGTAGACATTGATGCAGAAGGGAGAAGGGGTTAACTCCTATCTTCAAAGTCTTCAGGACACCAAAGACCAGCTTTTTGCAGTGGGGTCTATTCGAGGTTCATACTCGATAGAGTTCGAGATCATGTGGTCTCACACTTGCAAGGCAAAGATACAACCCGAGAGATGTGGGAAGCTTTGTCTTCACTGTAGGAAGGTTCTTCCAAACAATGGAAGATGTACTTAGAACAAAAGTTGCAGTGGACATTGATGTAGAAGGGCGAAGGGGTTAACTCCTATCTTCAACGTCTTCAGGACACCAAAGGCCACCTTGCTACAGTGGGGTCTATTCCTCAGTCTACTGTGATGGTAAGGACGGCCCTGAATGGAGTCTCAGATGAATGGCAAGTCTTCGTCCAAAGTATATTGGGCAGGGAAAGACTACCTTCATGGGAGGAGATGTGGGCAACACTTCAATAAGAGGAATTAAGGAGAGATCTTGTTAAGGTCCCTCAATGGAAACAGTGGGAGTGGCACGAAGATCAAGGAGGAGGAGGAGAACACAACTTTAGCATCAAAGTGACAACAAAAACAAAAGCAGAAAAACATTTCGAAGGTGAAATGTTTCAGATGTGGTGAGATGGGCCACTCTGCATCCCAGTGTCCTTTGAAACAAAATGATAAAGATGAGAAACATTATCCTAAGGCTGCTCTAGCAAAAATTGACGAAGATGAGTTTGCCATGAGTGCCCATGCATCTCCAGGAGGGAAATGGGGCGATATCGAGCTATAGTTGGGAGGACTACATGCGAGCAGGACCCTTGACAGTCCACCTCATGGATCAATTCCTTGCTACGGGAGCCCGAGATTCAGAGTAGCGAGATGGACTTAGTGTCAGATGATGCAGTGAATTGTTTGGAGAGACAGATGTAGTACATTGAGACCAAGGATTCATCAATGCAGAGCAAGGTTTGCAGCAGTGCAGAAGTCAGTAGCAGCGCAAACGATTTAGAGGGTCAGAGACTAATAGCAGTCAGATTCCAACATTCATGGTATAATGCTGAACAAAGTTAGTTCAGAAATTTTGGATGCTTTTCCGTTGCTGAACAACAACAATTGGAAAATGACGCAGTGCAGAGCTAGTAGTGGCAATGTTAGGAACAGATGCAGAGGAAGCTGTAGTACAGATGCAGCAGTGGCAGTGGCAGTGTCATGGGCAACAATACAGTAGCAGCATCAACATAGTGTTGGTGGCAACAACAGTGCAGAAAGGAGATGCTTCAGAATAGAGCAACATGCAGTTGGACATTGTTGCTAGAGTACCTTCTTTGCCAAGAGGGAGTGTTAGTTTTTGGTAGCATCAGATGTGCTCTAGCCATGAGAATTGGTGGAGAGGCTAAGGTACATGAATTCTAAAGAACCTAGAAACCATTTGGTGAAATTCCACCTGGATTGTATTTTATTAAAATAATTAATATTTTTAATGGGGTTCCTAAGTCTAAACTTAGGAAAATTAAAGTATTAGTGGGTATTAATCAAAATATGGGTGAGAATGATCTAGAAGGCAGATCAAGTCAAGTTTTAATCCTAGCCGTTGATTAGAGACTTAATCTCGACCGTTGAAGTTTCAACAAGAAAAGTATAAGAAGGAGGCTTGGGGTTCATTTAGAAACGCACACATGAGAGAACAAATTGATCTGGAGTTCGATTTCTGGGGCTAGGAAGCTGAGAATTCAAACTGAGTGATTAGTTGCAGCAGAGGGACAGGGATAGTTCGGGAGTACTAACAGAGAGGCTGAGATAAGCTTGTGGAGGCAACGCAACATCTAGGAGGACTGATGCTGGGCTAATTTGGGCCCACATAGTCCTGACGCAGAGCCAAAAGGGCCAACGTAGATGCTGAAGCTGCCCTCCACGCAACAAGCAGGAACTGCTGGAATAATCGGGAAAGCTGACGCAGTGGGAAAAAGAGACAATGCAGAGCTGACGCAGAGCTTGTAGGGCTGACGCAGGGCCAGCACAGAGGTAGCCGGGGTTAGCCAGTTTTGCTGCCGGATCAATCGGAATTTGCCGGGTGAAGTGAGGTAGACCTGACTCAGTTTTCTGCCATTGTATTTTCTCTGTCACTGGATTGCTGGGAGGACATCCAACATTTGTATTTAGAATTACTGCTTAATAATAGAAAACCCTCAGAGCTACTGCACCAGTTTTCCCGCATTGGATTCTTCTAAGGACTATTTTGTCCAAAAATAACTGTGTCCTATGTATCTAGTTCTTTGCTCAATTTTCTGTTTCATGTATTCATATATTAAAGAAGTTTAGGCTGTAGAAGTAATTTGCTTCAGTATTCAAAGAATACCTTGATAATCTATATTAAAATCAAGTAGATGAAGTAGATTCAGATTTGCTACAATAACGGTTCCTTGAGGATTAGGTATTTTCACATTTTCACCCTAGACAAAGACCAAACCTTCCCTCCACACCAAGTCAGTGTCCTAGATCTTCGACCTCCTTTCCAGCAACTTTGACTAGGCAGTAGCTTTCGACATTAGGCAACTTTCGACATCAGTGAAACTTGGAAGACTTCGATCTCCCAATCTAGGGCACGAAACAGAGAGAGAAGCACCAACATTTTGTTTTTCTTCTTCTCCTTAGACTCCACCCAACTCGCACTTCCTTTGGCTTCCCGACTTCGTACTTCGCACTTCCCAACTTCCTTAGAGATATTGAACTTGCTTGAGATTAAGTGCTCCAAATGAATTTGACTTGCTAATATTTATGGGCTTCAAGGGAGGTCGAATTGATTTCCTTAGGTCGACTTGATCTCTTCTAGGCCGACTTGATGTGGAGGATACATAAATTATATTTGACTCAATAATTAACCTTATGATTCAAAAGCACAAGAAGGGTCTCTTTAAAAGTACAATGACTCTATTGACGCAGAATAAATCCTAGAAGTCCTCAATGGGGACTTTGACCTAAAAGCATGGTGACCCAAGCATGAAACCCATGCTTTAATAAGTCACAATAATAATAAAAATTCTTTTCTTTATTCTTTTGACCAGTACATTACAAGATGACTTGAATACATTACATGGAGACAGAACCTAGTTACATTTTCCAAAACTCCCTCTTAACTAGGGAGTTATTCACCATATACAAGTACAAGGAAGATCTCAACTATATGAACCCTGAAGAGCTTTAGGCATCGCAATTCCATGGACTAGATTCCTGATCAGGGCAATCTATCAATTGGTCTCTTCAACAATTTAGGCATTGTAATGCCACATACTAGATTCTTGACCAGGGATATCTATTCGGGTGGGACTAAGATGGACTCAAGCTGTTAGTCTCTCTAGGTACCATCAGACTTACTTGGTAACTATCAACCCAAAGATCCAGGTGTGTATCCAAAAAACAGAGTTCTATAATTAACACTACCTTTTCCAACTTCGGGACCTAGAGATCAACACAAAGTGTCTGCCATATGTCCTCCTAGGCAATGCTTCACTCACAAAGCCTCAACACCCATAGAACAAGCAGATCAAGGATAACCAATTTCTCCCAGTCAAACTGATTGGTAACCAACATGCTATCAACACCTTCGAGAGATTCACCCGTACAAACACAACCCCAATCAATAATATACTTTCATATGTACATAATCAAATACAAACCTCCGGGGTCTTGATGTTTCTTCTCAACTTTTTTTAGATGGACTTGTTGACCACTGGAGTGGCACCTGATGATCCATGCCCAAGGATGATCCAGAGGACACTTGTACCATCAGATATCATCAGTCAATAGAGTTTTTTTAACTCTACTTCTATCTTCTCATCATCTTTCTTGTACGCAGATTCCACACCCTACGGGGAATTGTAATAAATGATACTAGTAATGATGAGTTTTGAGTCTGTAATAGGCCTAGGATGTTGCGACTCGATCAACAAATGAGTACACCTTGGAGTGTTATTTTTATCTGGTTAATTATCCCTTCTTTTTTAGAGGCAGATAATTTTCTAGGTTTTTTCACTCACGTTTTAACCCAACGCCGGGGTGACGATTTGAAGGTTGAGCCCTTGACACATCTTAGTGTCTAGAGTCGATGTATATTACCATACTAGATCACACAAAAAATTTCGTGGAATTTGGTTAAGTCTAGGTAGTCATTTTTTAATTTTTTAGATTTCCCGCAGGTTAAAAATTGCAAATAAAATTGTATTTAAATTGTAATAAGTGTAGTCTAGAGAAGTTGTATGGGGTATGAGTAATGAAAATTACACCTCTCACCCTCAACTTTCTACTATGACACACTTTGAGGGGTTAATAATGTGTTTTGGTCCTTGGACCCTCAAAACCCACTTTTTCCTAAGCTTAGTGGGAAATCTTGCAATTAATTAAGCCATAAATTAAATAAATTGAGAAAAATAAATATCCACACATGTTAAATGTTGTGGAAATGAGGTAGAAAATTATGGGGGAGTTAGAATGAAGTCCCAAGGTGATGTGGAATCCTAAAATAAAGGAAAGGACGTGCTCAAATAAATCGAATTTCTGGCATTAAATGAAACAAACTGCTTGGAAATTCGAATTTGTGAAGTTAATGCACATTTGGGAGGATTTGGGAGAATATTTGGTGGAGATTTGTGTGGGAAATTGTCCCCACATGGGTTACCACCCATATACATTGTCATTCCACCATAAAATTCGAATTTGGCACATAAGGGAAGAAGAAAATGATGTCCACTGGCCAAAATTCGATTTTTACACTTGGCATTGGATCTCCATTCAACAAATTCAAATGTCTTTTCGGGATTGTCACCTCATGCAACTTGTTTAATCATTTCTACATTGGGATTGGCTCCAATTCCATTTGTCATTGTCATGCTTCATTGGGATTTGCTCCCAACTCTCTATATAATAGAGCCATGGGCTCTCACATTAGATAATATTGTTACTAGCTGTTGTGCTTGCGGAAGCACTGCTGCCTTCAACACTTTCAGAAATATCAATAAAGACTTTGGGGTTTCATTGATGAGGTGTTCCTCCTTTTCGAGTGTGATGAATTGTTGAGCGTTGGTATAATTCCATTTACTCATGCTTTGATCTAATTTGCTTACATATGCTCTTTTAGATTTGTTAGTGTAGATCTATCTTGATTTGACATTTGATTTAGAAGTATCCTTTAGGTATAGAATGGTCTAGTTGGTTGTAAATAAATTTCTTGAGTTTCTTATCATTGTTTATTGTTAAATCTATATGGAGCTAATTCTTGATTGAAGTTTTGTAGAGGGAACATCTTGTTGGGATTACAGAATCAATCGTGAGGGGAAGTCTTTGGAGAGACCAACCCACTCTTGATACATTCTTAAAGTAGCTCTCATTTGTTCTTTGAACCTTCATAGTCTTATCTTACAAAGTGGTTTTGCAGGGATTTCGGCACATAGCTTGTACACAAGCCGAGAAGTTCTAAATTCAAATCTCTTTTAAACAAAATGTACGTCATTTATTTCATTTGCTATTTGAGAGCTTGAAGATGGCTAAGCAAAGACAAGAGTTTACTCTCTCTTTAGCTTAGCCTTTTGTAAATTATAATTGTACATATACATTTTATCTTGCTGATCTTTCCATTAATATTTGACTTATTTTGCAGTCATTGTTTAGATTGTTTGCTAACTCTTGTGTGGCTGATTTTGAAGAGCAACTTCCCGCAACATCTAACAAGTGTTTGCAGGACCTTTGGCAAGTGTTGGGGGTTCGATTTCCAAGGATGTCGTGAGCCCTTTTGAGTCTTATTTTGGCCAAGTTGAGCTCACTAGAGGGCTGCCCATTTTCCTCTCTAAGCCGTGGGCATTTGGAAGAAACTCACACCTTGTTTCCCTTGCATAAGTTTTGTGAGATCTTGTCACTACTTTCTCAAGAAAAGAGGTCTGGTGTCCAAGTTTCAAGCAATTATTGTGAGGACTCTCCTTGAAGTATAGTTGAGAACTTTGAAAAGCCCTCTTCTCATTGTAATATTAATAAAATATCTAACTTGCTTTACTTGGTTTCGTCACTTCAAAGCCTTGATCGAGAATCAAACAGAAAAGAAGATCAAGATCTTAAGGACTGATAATGGGATTGAGTATGAATCCAATGAGTTCCATGACTTTTGCAAAGAGGTTGGCATGAAGAGGGAGACTACAACACCATATACTCCTGAGCAGAATGGCGTGGGAAAAAGGAAGAATTGTACGATTGTGGAAGCTGTCTGTGCTATGCTCCATGATCAAAGACTTCCGAAGTTTCTATTGGGCCGAAGCTGCGAACACTGCCGTATATGTGCAATACTGATGCCCTCATCAAATATTGGGTTCGAAGACTCTCGAAGAGATGTTCACTGGTAAGAAACTTGACGTATCTCATTTTAGAATTTTTGGAAGTCTTGTATATTTTCATGTGTTGAAGGAGAAAAGGAATAAATTGGGTGCATCTGGAAAGAAGGGAATCTTCATGGGCTATAGCGAAAATACTAAGGGATATAGAATTTATGTGGCTGGTCAAAGGGAAATCGAGATTAGCGCTGATGTCACCTTTGACGAAGATATGACTCTTAGCAAAGTTGACAATCATCCTACTCAAATGGGATCTAAAGAAATTGACACGAGGGAACCGAAGGAAAAGGAAGATGAGATGATGCCCGACGTGGAATAACCTATGGATCCTATTGATCCCCCTCTGCAAGAGCCTTCCTCTTCTATGAAAAGGCCTTCATGGCTTATGGGGACACTTGATGATGCTGAAGGACACATTGCACCCAAAGGGACTTTCCGGGAAAGTAAGAAGCCGACCAGGTATCAGGGATACTTGACCATCTTGAGCACGATCATCCAAAATGAGCCTTCACCATTTGCAGACGCTGTCAAGCATCAAGTATGGAAGGATGCTACGACTGAGGAATATGAGTCCATCATGAAAAACGATGTCTGGGATGTGGTCCCCAGATCCCAAGTAAAAGCAGTTGTCATTTTGAAATGGCTTTACAAGATAAAGCATGCAACTGATGGAAGTGTTGAAAAGTATAAGGCTCGTTTTGTCGCTCGTGGCTTCTCTGAGAAGGAAGGTAAGACTATGATGACATATTTGCACTTGTTGCCCGATATACCACCATCTGCTTGGTCATAGCCCTTGCTGCTTCGCAAGGATGGAACCTACATCAGATAGATGTCAAGATTGCGTTCTTGCATGGTTCGGTCAAAGAGGAAGTCTATGTGGAATAACCCCAAGGATTTAAGATTCATGATCGGGAATCTCGCGTATGTAGGTTGAAGAAAGTCCTCTATGAGTTGAAGCAAGCACCCCGAGCGTGGTATGAGAGGATCGATAGCTACCTGATGAAGCTGGGATTCACTAGGAGTGAAGCCGACCGTAACATTTACTTTAAGGTTGAAGATGACAAACCTCTCATACTGGTGCTGTATGTTGACGACCTCTTTCTAACAGGGGTAGACCCTCTCATTCACAAATGTAAGAGGGAGTTGGCTTCTGAGTTTGAGATGAAGGTCCTAGGACTGATGCACTATTTCTTAGGACTGGAAGTCTGGCAGAAACTAGGGGAGATTTTCCTATGTCAAGGAAAATATGTGGTGAAGATATTGGAAATGTTCGGTGTGGTGGACTACAAGCCCATAACTATTCTGTTGGAGCTTGATTTCAAGAATTTAAGCGGTAGTGCTGCCGGACCTGTTTTACGAAATGCTATCGAGTATTGTCAACTCATCGAAGCATTGATGTTCTTGGTGAACTCCCGTCCAGATATATGCTTTGCAGTCAACACATTGAGTCAACATATGGTTGAGCCTCACCACACACATTGGATTGGTGCCAAGAATCTATTGAGATATCTTCATGGCACATTCACACATGGTTTGAGATACACTACCGGAGATGTGAGACTACATGGATATACCGATGCTGATTGGGTAGGCAGTGTCGTGGGCTGAAAGAGCACTTCCTGGTGCTGTTTCTTTTTGGGATCTGCCTCGATATCCTGGATAAGTCAGTGGCTTTGAGCATCGCCGAGGTAGAATACATTGGTGCTAGTATGGCCTTTTGTGAGGCAGTCTTGTTGCGGAAGCTCTTCAATGAGCTGTTTGGATTCACATTGGATACTACTGTGATCCTGTGTGACCACCATAGCGGGATTCGTTTGTCAAAGAATCCCATATTTCATGATCGGTCCAAGCACATTGATATCAGGTACCACTATATCGGGGATATGGTACAACGGGGAGCAATAAGGCTCCAACATATCGGTACAGATCAACAGGTCGCCGACATTTTGACGAAGCCCCTAGGAAAGGTCAAATTCTTGACTTTTTGAGAATGACTCGGTGTCATTGAGAGACCCTCTTATGAGGTTCCTGTATGATGCATATATTGAGCTCTGGGAGCTCTAGGGGGGCGCGGGGTACTTCTTGGAGCAACATGCGACCACAAGGGAACTCACCATCCCTTGGTGGTGCGCTATGTATAGGGTGAAAGATTCAACCTTCCAGTGTCATGGACTGAAAGAGCACTTCTTGGTGCTGTTTCTCTTTGGGATCTGCCTCGATATCCTGGATAAGTAAGAAGCAGAAGTCGGTGGCTTTGAGCAGTGTCGAGGTAGAATACATTGGTGCTAGTATGGCCTTCTGTGAGGCAGTCTGGTTGCGGAAGCTCTTCAATGAGCTGTTTGGATTCACATTGGATACTACTGTGATCCTGTGTGACAACTAGAGTGGGATTCGTTTGTCAGAGAATCCCATATTTCGTGATCGGTCCAAGCACATTGATATCAGGTACCACTATATCGGGGATATGGTACAACGGGGAGCAATAAGGATCCAACATATCGGTACAGATGAACAGGTTGCCGACATTTTGACGAAGCCCCTAGGAAAGGTCAAATTCTTGACTTTCTGAGAATGACTCGGTGTCATTGAGAGACGCTCTTATGAGGGTCCTGTATGATGCATATATTGAGCTCTGGGAGCTCTAGGGGGGTGTGGGGTACTTCTTGGAGCAACATGCGACCACAGGGCGACTCACCATCCCTTGGTGGTGTGCTATGTACAGGGTGCAAGATTCAACCTTCCCCTGTGACACCTTATGGCGACTGTGGGACAAGATGATTAGTTCTCCTGTGGGCTAGGATGATTAGTTCTCCTATGGCGACTGTGGGACAAGATGATTAGTTCTCCTGTGGTTCAGGAGGATTAGTTCTCCTGTGGCGACTGTGGAATAGGATGATTAGTTCTCCTGTGGCGACTGTTGGACAGGGTGATTTGTTCTCTTGTGGACAGGATGATTAGTTCTCCTATCGAGGCATCCTACCCATGCAGTCTAAGACTCATGGGAAGTACCTCTCATCCTATCAATGAGTAGGGAAATGGGGTTAGGGACCATTAGTAGTACTATCGATGGTCGCATCATTGTATCTACCGTACTCCCTATGCTAGGATGACCTCCACTGATTTGGGATCAATAACACTGATTTGCGATCTGTGAGAGTGGTTGACACACTCTGAGACTGACTTCGGGTTAGTGGAGGATGGTATGATACATCCTCGATCATCTCTTCTTCTTCATAGTTCAGTAGAGCAGAGCAGAGCAGAGCCAAGCAGTGCAAGGCAGTGCATTTGATGGCTGAAACAGTGCCGATGGTCAGATGGATTCGCAGATGGAGTTCTCCCTAGTTGAGAGGGAGCGTTAAAATTGGCAACTAGGGCCAAACTCCATGTGGGTCATCTTATTCATGGCAACTGATATTTTTCCTAGATTCCTCTCACTGAGAGGTGTAGGATTGATCTAAAGATCATCCGATTCCGACAAGTATTTATGGAGATATGAATTTATTTGTATTTACTTGATAAATTGCCAAGGTTGGCCAGCAACTAAATGTGTGGCACACATGCCCAACAAATCATATAAGTACAAGTGAGGTTGATTCATTATCAACTCATCTCATCTCATCTCATTCTTCTCTCTCTCTCCTTAGCTTTGGGTTACACAAGCAGCAGCTCACACGTGGGAAGGAGGACACAAAAGGGCAAGGAAGATGCAGAAGCTGCTGAGGGTCTCTTTGAGCAGCGTTGACCAAGCGTTGACCTTAGAAGAGTGCGGTTTTGGTGTGGCTGCCTCTGCTAGGTAGGCCGCAGATTTTGGCACGTAAATCGAGGCAATTTGGCCTCTGGTTTGACCGTTATTGACTGCGCTAGTTTGGGGCAGCAAGTTGACTTCAGTCAACAACAATTTGACTGTGTTTTGGGGGCTGTTTATGGGCTGCTTCTTCAGGCTGTTTGAGGGCTAATTGATCGGGAAATTGATCAAGCATATTGGAGGCCAATTCCATCTCGTTTGACTAAGTCTGACTTTGCTGATCTAGGGTTTGCTATTGCTGATATAAAATTACAGAATTATGATTTTGTACTATTTCTCTCTGCTAAACTATTGAAGATAAAAGAAGCTTTGATCAAAGGGTTTCCCCGCATTGGGGTTTATCCCTGGATAGCCGCCACATCTTGTGTCTCTTGCCTTGGCTTGTTTTCTGTCGATCGTTTAATGTTCTATCTGCACTTTACTTAATGTATATGTGATTGTTAATTAGTGGCTAATAAGAAGAAAAGAAGCAAATTACTCTAAGAATAGAACATACCATAATTTAACACAGGGTCAATAGGACTATCAACCGAATCTCTGACAGAAGATACCTCAATCATACACTTTCCTTTACTATTTCTCATGCAACAACACATCCTCCGAAATTCATTCTTCAACCAAGCTATGCCCTGCATATCAACCAGGGAAGATCTCTTTATCTAGACTCCCTCTTAATCTTAGGGAGATCTCTTCTATTCAGGCTTTCTCATGGAGATCAACTTCTTGTTTTCGTCATCGGCGAATCTTTCGTGGCTTCCAACCATTTCATCAGAGTTATTATCATCCTCATCATGCTTATCACATCAACGAGCATCTTCACCATATTGAAGATTGTGTACCTGCACAACTTAGATAGCAGGTGCAACCAAATCTATAGAAGCATGAAGTTATCCATATTAGAATCACGAAAGCATTTCAACTTTATATATATCCAGTACCCAAACTTAATTACAAACAAGAGACATATACTCTCCAACATCTTGCTAGGGACTTTGTCATACACCCTAGACTACTTCATAACAACTTGCATTCCATCTAGGGTTTCAATGTTTCCTTCAAAGGTGTAATGTACCGTACTACAACATATAGCAAACCCTAGAAACAATTCAAACAAATATAGATCTACAAGGCATCTAACAACTTTTAGAATTAACAACTTTTAGAATTCATGTGTTAGATTTTCCACTAGGGTTTCTTTCAAATCCTAGATTTCATATAAGAGAAAAACCAACTTCCACTAGGGTTAGTTGCAGTCCCTAGACACAACTAAAACTCAGATTTTAACAATCTTACACAAATCTCAAATCATCACATTGTCATCATACATCAGAGATTTTTACTTCTACTAAGGTTTAACTCCAAAACCCTAGAATATCATTTTCACAATCTCAATAATCATTATATAAATAGCTTTTAGATTGTTATATCACACATACTAGAGAATTTGACTACTACTAGGGTTTCGCTGCAAAACCATAGATTTCCAAATATCATCCTAGAATCTCAGACAAGGACTTATATTAAATCCTGAGACTTATGATCATCAATAACTGGGTCAACACATGTATCTAGAAATTCATTATCATGCATAAGCATATCATATGTCAACGACATTAATACATTAGACATATACTGGCCTAGACCAAGCTAGGATTTTGACCAAATGGTCACATCTATATATACGAAGGTTTCATTCCTAGGATCTTGCATTTACAACAAAGGTTTTGCTTATAGGCCCAACAAAACCCTAAAAATCTAGGGTTTCATAACATAGCAATGCAAACCCTACTATTCCAAAAATCTCAAAGGTTCGAGATCTCAGACAAACATTATTCAACCCTAACAAGTTAAGATTTTTTTATCATACCTAAATCCCAATCATGACATCATCAACAAGAACTTCAAATTGTATTTCTCAATATCCCTAAGTAGATTAGGGTTTTAGACATTCACATTAGCATACCCTTAGGTTAGGGTTTTCTAGAAATCTTGTCTAAGGTTCTATAAAATCAGCTAAGAGTAAGAGTGAGGTAGATTTATCAAGTGATGAATCACCCAAAATAAGAATCAATATGATTCACTATAGCTAGACACACCATTGTTAGTAATAGATTGTCAAATGAATAAGCATTTATTATTAAGAAATCAATGTTTTAAGGCATACCTTTGTTCTTTAACAAACCTTGTCTTGAGTGGTCCTCTTTCATACTCCTTGAGAATATATCAGATGTTTTCCTAATCAAGACAATAGAGGGAGAATGGTGATTAGTCTTAAATTATTAATATAATCAAAACTAAATGAGTACATGAAACCAAAAACTGAATGAGATACTTTTCTTTTGAGAGTTGTTGAGGGCTCCCTCCAAAGCTTGAGCGATACCTATAAAGTTATAAAACAAAAGAAAAAGTCTTTTCCAAAAACATGTTAAAACCAATAAATCCTAAACATCAGATATACAAAAATAGAATATCTAAGACTAAAAGCAAAGGACTTAATAGTGTAAGTCCCTTATATCAGATTCTTTGGGTTTTATTTCTTTGGATCTCCTTCTTCAACAATGTTAGCATGATCTCTATCTCTCTTCTTATTGTTTGGGTTGTCGGGATAGTCACCCCTGTAGTGACCCTTTTTATGACATTGATAACATTCTACCTTGGACATGTCAACTTTCTTTCTTGGTCCTTTCGATTTCTTTCCTTTATGTTGAGCAATGTAGGCATTTGATACTCCTTCAAGATTGGGAGCTAGAGAGATACTCAATTCTTCTTGACTGCAGGCAGTCCATAGTTCTTCAAAAGTGGGAGCTTCCTTCTAACTGTTAAGACTTGGAGCAAATGCACCCCAAGTAGGTGTCAATCCTAATAGAGTAGTGATCACGAGTTCTTTGTCTGGAACAATTTCGTCAATGGCCAAAAGATCATCCCTGATTCTTGCTATCTTCACAAAGAAGGAGGCCACAATGTCTTCTTTAGTCATCTTTGTGGTCTTCAGCTCATTTTTCAAACTTGCTACTTGACCAATGTTCTTTATAGTGAATAACTTTGACAAGGCTTCATACATTTCTTGAGCATGATTGATGTTGGCTATGAATGGGACAACATTGTCCTTTATTCCTTCTACCATTAGAGTCATGGCCACCAATTCTTGTTCCCTAAATTTTACTTTGTTAGCATCACTGGAGTCATTTGTAGGCTTCTTAACTTTTCCTTTGACCAAATCTAGAACCTTGTTCTTTTCAAGGATGAGGTCAATCCTCTTCTTCCAAGACCTGTATTTTGAGGCTCCTTCAAGTTTGTTCTCTCCCTTGATTTAGACATCTTCCTTGAATATAATAGATTCCTTCCTTGAGATAATCCTTTTGAATGGTTCCCTGATCAAGTGCTTGAGATTGCCTTTTTCTTCTTTCTTCACGAAAGCACTGATACCATGTTAGAAAATCAGAAAGGAAAAAAGATTTTTTTATTCTTGATAATTACTTGAGATGTTGTTGTTATTACGATTATTTATATCTCCATTCTTCAGTTCATCAAGCAATTACCAAAGCAATAACACATAAAACAATGGACACCAGATGTAGGCACTATGGCAGGGCAAAACCCCCCTCGAGGAGAAAACCTAGTCAAGAAAATTCTTCCTTTCAATATTATTCTTTGAAACTCTTCACCCTAGACAAAGACCAAACCTTCTCTCCACACCAATTCAACCTCCTAGATCTTCGACCTCCTTTCCAACAACTTTGACTAGGTAGCAGCGTCTGGCATCAGTGAAACTTGGAAGACTTCGATCTCCCAATCTAGGGCATGAATAGAGAGAGAGAGAGGCACCAAAATTTCGTTTTTCTTCTTCTCCTTATTCTCCACCCAACTCGCACTTCCTTTGGTTTCCCGGCTTCGTACTTTGCACTTCCCAGCTTCCTTAGAGATATCAAACTTGATTGAGAAGAAGTGCTCCAAATGAATTCGACTTGCTTCTATTTATAGGCTTCAAGGGAGGTCGAATTGATGTCCCTAGGCTGACTTGATGTGGAGGATACATAAATTACATTTGACTCAATACTTAACCTTTTTACATGATCCAAAATCCCAAGAAGGATCTTTTTAAAAGTTCAATGCCTTTATTGACTCAGAATAAATCGTAGAAGTCCTCAATGGGGAATTTGACCTAAAAACATGGTGACCCAAGCATGAAAGCCATACTTTAGTAAGTCATAATAATAATAAAAATTATTTTCTTTATTCTTTTGATAAGTACATTACAAGATGACTCAAATATATTAAATGAAGACCGAACCTAGTTACATTTTCCAACAAACTCCATAAGGTGTGGTTCGTGGAAAAAACTAAGAGAAGGGGCTGTCACCTATTCCCAACTCTCTTCGTTTAAGCTATCTCCTAGGTTAGCTAAGCGAGGTGGTCCCTAAATGAAAACTAAGTTAAAATATGTGAAGTTTCTAGGAGATGTTAGAGTGAAATGGATTACTTTTGTGAGATTACAAGCAAATATAAAATGAGCTAAAATAAACCATCAACACATGAGATAATAATAAACATATGTAAAGTCAGTGCCTTCAAAATATTGTTCAAAATGAATGATAGTTGTTCAAAATAAAATAAGGTGCTTCAGATTGAAACACGAGTAATCCTGAAAATGAAACAAAAGATGTTAGCATAATCAATGCAAGGTATAAAAATGCTTTCAAGATATATGATCACTTATTAATCCAAAACATACAAGGAAATAATATCTTGCAAAGGAAACCAATTAGAATCTACTTCCACAATGAGATCATACTTGGCCAAAGTATCCAATTCAACACATATTCATAAATGACAAGTGTAATGACTATTTGCAAGTAAAACAATGAGATGTGTTAATATGAAATGCACCTAAACTAAAATTGGATGCAATTATCTTGGTTACTTTTAATCTAAATGCCTAATCTATGTGAGAGATCTTCCTTTTGAGCTCTTACCAAAGGGTAAAAATTGGGGTGACTGTAAAAAAGATGGGCTGAGGACATGGTGGTGTTAATAACGATACCCTTCCCCTGAGTCTTATTAGCCAGTGTGTGCCTTTGTTTCTACAAGGGGACAAGCCACCTTCATAACTGCAGGGTCACACGCCTTTATCTTACTTCGTACCAATTGGAAGAACTTTCCAAGAATATATTTTTCCTATGATTTCTATCAACCAAGCTTATGCTTGGAGGTTAATTTGTTTAAAATGCAACTAAATTAGAATGCCTAATATGATATGCAAGTGAGTTTGCAAGTGCTATGTAGAAATAGAATTGCTTCAAGTAAATATGTTCCACAAGATCACTTGTATAGTGGCTCAACTATACATAAGATGCATAAACTTCATGAACAATTAAAATTGTGAGTTGCTAAAGATAAATGATGAACCAATAACAAACTAAAGCAAATGAACCTTGAAATGTAAAATTTCTCAATGTAAATTGCAATGCCTTGAAAATGAATAGATATAAGATTGATGAAAAGAAGATTAGCTTGACATGAAAGTAAATAGTTGCTTTGAAAAATAAACTTGTCCAATACACAATGCTTCAATATACTCTAAATGGAAATTTGGCATAACAATAAAGCATGAATTATTTAGACAAGTGCCAAGCTAAATGTATCAAAGTTTGCCCAAAAATATAGAGATGCTTGTATAAAGTAAGAGTAAATAAATGGAAATGTAAACTTGAAACTTGTAGCAACAATGACAAGTGGTGCAAGCATAAAGCATGTAGCAAACTTGAAGAAAAAAGAAATGCGATTTGTGTTACTTCCCAATTAGAGCATGCATATGTGTGAAAAATGAAAAAAATAGAAATGTTAACATTGAACAATCAATCCACCCACAACCTTTTCTCCCTAAATGGAGAAATAGGATGCAATGGGTAAACCCATGCTCCCACAACAGAAACTGAAAATTTTATTATTACGGTGTTACAATAAGGTTAGAGCCTCTTTTTTAAAATTGGGAACTAGGGCCAAACTCCATGTGGGACATCTTATTTATGGAAACTGATATTTTTCTTCGATTCCTCTTGTCGAGAGGTGTAGGATTGATCTAAAGATCATCCGATTCTGACATCTATTCATGGAGATATGAATTTATTTGTGTTATGTGACAATTCTTCAAGGTCGGACAACAACCAAATGACCCCATCCTATCCTCAACGTTTAAACATAAATAGGAGAGGTCTTCAAGTCATTTGGTCACTCATCTCTTTTGATCCCTCTCCACTCGTTTGGGTCTTAGTAGAAAGAGAGGCCTAAGAAGAGAAGGTCTATACGGTTCTCTAGAGGAGATGCCCCAGCCCTCTAACGCAGTCATGGAGGAGAGACCTTATCACTGTCATAGAGACTCTAATGCAGTCATAGAGGAAAGGCTTTAACGCAGCTAGGAGAGGCTTTAACGCAGGTCTAGAAGAGACCCTATGACGCTATTCTAAAGTACCCTAAACACAGGTAAGGAGAAGCCCTAATCTCAGCCTTAAAGGAGATCCAATTACAACAAAGCTTTAGCCCTAATACGCTGTCTTAGGCCACAGTCATTGAGGATTTGTATGCAGCAAGAGGAGGCCCTTAAAAGTCCTCATCTGCAGTCCAACAAGGAGTAATCCGGCTGCAGAGAATGGAGGGTCAAGCTATGCCCTTGCTGCAGAGAAAAGAGGAGTCTTACCACAACAAAATGATGCCTAATTTGACCTCTGCTTTGGACAGGGACAATGTCAAGCTTCAGGCAGATAAGGAAGGTCTGAAAATCATTGAGTGGCTTGCATGACCTGGAGAAGAGTGCTGAGGGGTATGCATTGAAGTCTGTCCAGCAAGGCGTGCTTGGACAACATATGTTAGGGCTGTGTTGACAATGAATGCAAGGGCATAATTGTTGTATATTGTGAGCCTTGATTTAGAAGCCGTTTACAGTCACTTGGATGGATCAAGGGGTGTGAGATCCTGAACTTGATGAAGGCTATGAACAATGAATTCTGTGGAAGAGAAATCACTGTGTTGAAGACCTTGGTTGGAAACCCTAAGTACAGTGACCTTTGGAGCAACAAAGGGGACTGTTAGAGGGCAAATTAATATAGGCCTATGTTAAGTGACCTTGGTGGAGCTTCGTCATTGATAGAAGGTAGATTGATGAACTGATCGTGTAAGAGAATATGAAGGTGCAGACATCCTTGTGAGATCCTGAACTTGATGAAGGCTATGAACAATGAATTCTGTGGAAGAGAAATCACTGTGTTGAAGACCTTGGTTGGAAACCCTAAGTACAATGACCTTTGGAGCAAAAAAGGGGACTGTTAGAGGGCAAATTAATATAGGCCTATGTTAAGTGACCTTGGTGGAGCTTCGTCATTGATAGAAGGTAGATTGATGAACTGATCGTGTAAGAGAATATGAAGGTGCAGACATCCTTGTGAGCAGCAGCGGTTTATGCTGGTACAGGAAAACTTTGTGTTAGGCCGCAGGCCATAACACCACAGTCAAGCATTTCGTATGGGTATTTGAGGGCTCAGATCATTAGCATAATATATGGAGTTGTCATACCAATGTTGCACGAAGTGGGAGCGAAGCGGAAGCGCGGAGCGCGGAAGCGTCATTTTCCAAAAATCTAGGAGGCGAAGCGTCCGCGGAAGCGTCTTGCTATATATATATATATTTTTATATTTTTTTGCATTTATACTCAAAACAAACATCCCAAATACCAAATTAATTGTAGAAGACATGAAAACATGCATATTTTTGCATATATCAAGATAGATATATCAAGTACAACAATCATCTATATTCTAATTTCTAGCTATTACAAACATACATCAAATTTTTAAGCATATTATAAAATATAAAACATTTAAGCATATTATAAAACATAAAACATAGAGCATATTGTGATTTATCTAGCA